>JAQFVV010001823.1:0-45247 GCA_028023455.1 Epiperipatus broadwayi | reverse complement strand
CAACATATTTTTATACTTTGTTTTAATTTTCTATTGGTATTTCCACACTTTTATTATTATCTCTTTCATATCTACTAGTTATTATTTCTTATTCTTTTTTTTTTTACATTAATGTTTGGGGTATACTTCTGGATATTACACCGATTCAAAAAAGCCTAACCTATAACCGTTTATTTATCTCCAACCTTTCTTAGAATCATTTATTGGAAATTTTATTATTTTTATAAAATGAATTGTTCCATTTATCTGATTTATTTTTTCAATACTTTTTTTGCCATCTATTCTTAGAAGATCATATTTAAATATGACCCTTTTTCATTGATAACTGTCCTTAGTGGTATATCTTCTCTTTAAATATTTTAGGTGCCTCTAAATGGAATTTAATCACATTATAATCTTTTAATCCTAAAAAAATCATATGTAGTATAATCCATTATTTTTTCTTTGTACTAATTCTCTTATCAACTCATAAACCGTTTTTATCGTGTTAATAACCTAAGATATCATCTTTAATTGATAGTTTTACATATATTTTATCTTTTAATATAATATCCATCTTCTCCATATAATCTCCTTCACTCACCATTACTGACTTTATTCCTTCATCTGATCTTTTTAAATATGAATTCTCTTTGCTATTTGTTTTTCATCTCTTTCACTTCTCTCACGATGACGATTTTCTTATCCAATATGATTCCACCATTTTCAGCACTATTACATCCAAAGTTCCAGCATTTAATAAACTTTGTTGATGATCAAGACCACATAGTTTATTTGGTCATCCATGCTTATACACATTTCTGATCATTATCCAACATCATTAGTGTTGTTACACATTCTGTCACTCATTTATAGGTGTGAATGGTAAAGGTGAATTTGGTATACGGTTATACCTATTCTGACAATGTAAAGTATTAGAATATAATTTCTCTCAATTCAGTTTTACTTTTACGTAATTAAAATAGAAAACCTATTAATAGATGAGTTCAATAAGACATTTTATTAACACAGTTCAGCATAACTCTTTTCAATCATTGATCAAGTATTTGTTAATTTATGTAATTCCAGTATCACACTATTGACATTATATAGTAATTTATAGCGTAAATCGTATTACCAATTTGTTAGATAATATCCATGCATTATGAGTAAATGTAAATTGCAGGCTGTTAGTCAATAGAAGTTGGAGTCGACAGTAATTTTGTAAAATGTTTATCCTTCCACATTTGTATCAATCCTATTCAAAGTCCTTCTTTCATATATATGTTATGATTCATGTTACACTTTAGTGAAGTTGAGACAAGTTTTATTGAGTAAATGTAATAGTAGAGAATTTTAATGACAATGTTGATAGGGTCACTTGTTTTATTATATAAATTATTCTTCATTTTATTTTTACTGCCTTTTCTTCGAAAAGTATTTTATCTTTTCCTAAAACTTCATTTTTTTCTGTATTTTTTTTCCTCTCCTTAGCCGCACATTTTTTTAGCAGATCATATCAAGGTTCCAACAATAATGAGAAAAACTTGTTACTTGTAAAAAAGTTAAAAATAGAGTATTGTAATATATAACTTTTTCATTCTCAAATGAAAGATTTTGTGCAATAAATATTAATAATAATAAAAAAAATCATACTAGCTGATGGTGTGTGCATCTGTCTGTCCATTAATACATGAGGTTTATTGATGTCATATATTAGCAATATCTACATAAAAATAAATAATACTTATTACAAGATGGATATCTCTGAGTGATAATTATAAATATGAATGATTGAAGTGTGAAATGATGTAAATGGACATGCACCCACATATACTAGTTAGATCTTTGAATGGCAATAAACAATAGATTAGAAAATTAATGAATAATCACTCATCATTGCCTTACAGACAAACAATACTCATTCCTACTAGTTTAGTTTTCATACCACCAACTCCTGATATAATCAATTCCCCTCTCCCGCTATTAGATATACATAAAACATTTTAATGATTGGTACACTCCAACTAACATCCTAAAAACTTTTCAACTGAATTATACATTAAGTTATATCACAATTCATTTTTTTCTATTAGGTACCCATGATCACCATTGACATAATGTGAACTTCCCACATTTCTTTATGGTGCCAATCTGGAAGGTCACTATATATATATATATATATATATATATATATATATATATATATATATATATATATATATATATATATATATATATATATATATATATATATATATATATATTGTACCCTCACTTCCCGATATATAATATAACTTAAAATATGACTAGCTCAATTAAATCGTTATGCTCGGCTAAAATATGTATAACTATCATTAATATATTTTTATAATACTATATCTTATCAGATTCATTATAACTTACCAAAATTAATATAGTTCAATATCATGTACTAATTAAATAAGTATTTATTAAAATCATGAGACTATGAAGTGAAGTTACAAGTGGTAATTGAATTTACATTGAGCTAATGTCTTCCCAAGACACTATCTCAATGGCATAAGAATACTATTACCTCTTTATTATCTCATTACTACATCTACAGCACTCTTATGTCTTTTATAAAAATTAACTAACTTCAATAATAATAATAAATAAATCTCAATCTTTTATTAAGGAAATATAATTAAATAATCTCAGGTTCTTTTAATTATTTTAAAGTAATAATATTTCTTGCAGATAGGCATGATAAGGGATTTAATATCAAACCTAACTACACCTAACTTATCATAATAATAATAACTAACAATAATAATTTCTAGTGTATAAATTAATCTTATCTATTTTATTATACTATTAATCATTAAGGAAATAAGTGAATCATCTACATGTCTTTCATTTTCATATAGTATCTTAATTTAAAAATTATACTAAAATCTTATAATTTAATAATATGTGGCAATAAATAATATTATACTCTTATATTGTGCATTATAATTACCTTGTGACCATTATAATATTATATGTTAATGTCAATCAATTTCTATAAATTATATTAAGAAAATACTGTGTTTCTTTTTAAAAAATAATAATAATAAATTCATACTGTGCAAATATTATGTTTATTCAAATTATCTGTTGTCAAATGCTGTGGTGTAAAATAATGAATTCGACACACTTTTAAAACAACTTAAACAAATTTATTTACATCAACTTTAATAAACAACTTATGTACATTATTTACATTACAAGTGGAAACCAAAGAAAATAAAAAATAAGAAAAATAATAATACAAGATTTTTACACTGTTACTATTTCCATAAACACAAATAGATAATCCATACATTTCTTAAATGTTTTATCAGTAACATCTAATTAAGTTTATGAATTTAAATCTTAATAGATATCATTTGTCATTAGTTAGTACAAAAGAAGACTTTTATGTAAAATATCACTTATGTAGCATATGTAAAATAAACAAACTTTAACAATTAAAAAATGCTACTTCACTTAAGTATTATTGCTATTTCTATTATAATGTACTAGTATGTATTACATTTACTATTAGCATTAATCAAATATCAACTAATGTATAGACTGATATAACTTTATAATATAATGACATTTATTGATTATATAATTATTTACTTCATTCTGATGTAATTCCATACTGTATGTCTTACCAAAATATGCAATACATATATGTTCTTTTCTTAAAATAATATTTAAAATTATTCAACAATTTCAAATTTTATAAAGTATTATATTAAAATAAATTCTATGATTCTTTTCTATTTAAACTACTACTCTTCTCTACTCGTAATTCCTATTCCTTCCTAATAAAATTCTATCTACAAATATCATTTTGACCTTATTTAACTTCAGTAACAGCTTACCAATTTTTAAAAAAAATAATGACTATCCAAACTATCTTATACCTCATCATCGATATACGATAAACCCTTCAAACAAAATATAAATTTCTATATAAAATTAATTTAACTTATCTAATAAAAAAAAAAATAAAATATAGATATTTTTACCTCTTACTAACTTGAAAAGTAATATAAATAACTCATACTAATATAATAAATCAAGTTCCTAATATTGTAACAGAAAACATTAAAACTTATTCACGAAAGAATCATATAATTATTTATGGATTTCTCTTATTACGTTATAATAAATTTATATCATAAATTTAAAGTATGCATATTAAAATAAAACTGTTATTACTAATATTATGCGTGTATATTCTTTAAATATTTATACATTCATTCACAATCAAATAATATTTGGTTGATCTAAAGAAAACAAAGCAAAATACATCAAATTATTACTATTATATAATTTTTACCATAAATGATACTCCAATTTATAATCCGCCACACGATGTCCTCCAGGATTACAGTTTTACAAAATAATTTCACATTTATACTCAACAATTATTCTTTAAAATATTACGTGTTGTATAATTATATAAAAATAAACTTTATGAAATTAATTGTTATATTAATATTTAGTTACTTTTTTTTAAAAAAAATGTACCTCTCTTATCTTTAATAGATCAATAAATAATTAAATATCTATGTTAGTTAAGAAAAACAAAAATATGTTACATAAATCCAACGTTGTCTTCTTTCCACCCATAATTGTTCTTTTTTTCCTAGGCACAAACTTTTACCAACATCACTTCTTTTTCCGGTACATCACGTGTTTAAACAGTTTTTACGAAATAAATGAAAACGTTTTTTTTTTAAAAAATAAAATAAAATAAGTTCCACCATAAGAAACAAAATAATAATTAAAATAGTTTATAGGATCCGGATTCATTTCTTTAAAGAAAAATTATTTAAAAAAAATTATTACTTTCCTCGTATTAATCAATAGTTTATAATGTTCTTATTTAATTATTCTGAATTGACTTGGATATCCACGTATACTTATTTGCGCATTCTTTAACCAATATTTAGGTAAGATTAATTTCTAAATTCTTCTGTACGACCAGCGTCCAGACTTTACTATATAATATTTTATTTACAGGTATTTTTTTTACCAATTAAATTTCCGATTTATTTGCCTTTTAAAACTATCGAAATCTAGTCTTTTAAACCACAAAGACTTAACAAGGCAAGTACTTCTGCAATTATTATTAATTACCATATCTTTACCAAGATATATACTTAAATTTGTATTTTAAAAATACTTTCTTCATAAAGAAGTATTTATCTTTCTTTAAAATATTTGTTTATAAAAATTAATTATAATCAACTTTTAAATTCATATAATATCCAATATATGACTTTTATCCAACTAGTAATTCTCCTAGTTAATCCAGCGTTTGTTATACTTTTAGTATAAAGTCTCCAATACATTTTATCCTTATACGATGCTTTCATGATTATTTGATAGTAAATTGAGCTTCGATAGAGATGATCAATAGGGAATTATAAATAAATTAGCACTGCATATTTAACGGTAAAACTTTTATAAATTATTTAAAACTACTCTCTTATAATTTTAAAACGATTACGAGAGCGTCTATAATTTTACTTAGCTATATCTAATAGCACACTTCACTTAAAAGAAATCATAATCATAATCCCCTCCGAACAATTGAACCTTGGTTTTATACCGGAATAAATTCCCCACTTGATTGGTAAATTAAACAATCACCTTGCTAGCCTATTTACATATTTTACCAACAATACAGAATTTAAAATAAATAATGACTTATTTAATATTTATTATTTATTACATTATTAAATTCTTAAATTGATCTTTATCATTTATTTAAATCCATTAAACATTTTTTAAAATATATGTTTTACTTTATTTCACTTTTAACTTTTATAAGATTATTTTTCTAAACAAACTAAGTCTATTTTTATACGTTAGGTTTTTTTAAACAGTATTTTAAAAATCAGATTTAATATTTCACATTAATTATCTTTATTTTTATCTCGTGATAGCCAATATAATATTTATAAATTTTATAATAGAATTTTAGAACAGTTTTGCAACTTTACTATAAAACT
The DNA here is from genome assembly GCA_028023455.1 of Epiperipatus broadwayi. Classification (NCBI taxonomy): domain Eukaryota; kingdom Metazoa; phylum Onychophora; class Udeonychophora; order Euonychophora; family Peripatidae; genus Epiperipatus; species Epiperipatus broadwayi. The sequence goes on along the minus strand of JAQFVV010001823.1, from coordinate 39,248 downwards.
TACAAGCATGTGTGTACATATGTCTATCTATCATCTGTTTTACAACACAGATACAAACGCTTGTAATTATCTAAAAATAAACTAACAATTTAATTTTAAAAATAAATATTTTTAAAATAAATAATATATTATAACAACTTTAAAATAATAATTCGATATTATTAAAATCAAATATTAATCTTCTATTATATACTATTAATAATTAAAATATTTATATTCACTTATTAAATATTAATCTTTATCAACAATAAATATATGCATTTAATTTTAACTTATCTTTTTAACTTTTAGCTTTAAACATTTATTTACAAAACTTATTAATGCAGTATTGATCATGGCCAGTTTTCCCAACCATATAATATTATCATCTTTTATTGAAACGTCTCTCTCAAACATTAGCACAATTTCACATATCAAATATTCATAGATTACTTTAATTAAACTTTTGAAAGATTATCATAAATAAAATCAACATCATATAGCTAAATATACCTTAAATTTAAAATTTTTAATAAATTGATATAACAATTCATGGTGACCCATACAAAAGGGCACAATATATATATATATATATATATATATATATATATATATATATATATATATATATATATATATATATATATATATATATATATATTTGTATAGCAACACAAATAAATTTATTCTTATTTTATAAACCTTTGTAATAAATCTTTAAGTGATAAATATGTAATGAAAGCAATCAATGATTGACAATATATAATGTCAAATGTATAATCAAAACTCCAATGATCTTCTAATTAATGAGACATCTACTCATTTGATATGGTAATAAGAAGATGATAGCAACCTTCAATCTGGTTATCTTTTCTATATTAATAGGATTATCATAAATAATCACAGAAGGTGTGAAAATAATCCAATCTAATTATTTATATTGAATTATTTATTAATCGGTTGATTTTTATACAACTAAGTAAATAAATTTATTATTGTTTTTAATAACTTCATTATGATCCTTTAACCAATAAATATGTAATGAAAACAATTACTATGTTACTATACATAATGTTAAATATTTTAAAGGTGTAATGCTATTCCAATTCATGAAACACAATACCCCTAGTAATGCACTTTACTTACGTTCCTTTAAGTTTGCAAGAAGGCAATGATATTGGAGTTAAACAAGTTTCAGAAGCTGCTTTTACATCTATATAGTCACAATTTTTAATTCTGCACACATCACAAAAGGCTGATGTTATAACAGCAAAAACTGAAAAATAAATATCAAGCTTATTGATATTTGAACATAATTTAAAAGTAACATTATATTTTTATAGGTTAGTATAAATTTTCTAATATGTATATTATGATAAAACTTATCAAATATCTTTAACAAATGAGAGGTTTTTACATATGAATATTTAACCTGCTTAGCTGAAAACACATTTATATTTTCATTGAACTCTACAGATGCTTTTATATATACACTTCAATGTTTGAATCCTTTATTTGTCAATTAAATCCTTTTTCTATATAATTATAATCTTAACATTATTTATTTATAATGCAAGATTTCAAGTGAAAGACATAATAAAAGTTAATATTTGATGTTACCAAACTCTTTATACAGTAGTACCACCAAGTGCAAGCCTTTGCAATCAATAGATGTCAAAAGGCCTGTTGGAGGGATGCATCAGCTCCTATGTACAATGCTTTCAATCCAAAAATCTTCATGGAAGAAACCCACAAGCTAAAAACTAGTTTGGGTATATTGAATGATTGGGCACTGGATAGGGATTTTATGCATAAACCTTCCTGCATACATTATTTACCAAAGCTTCCACTTGGTGGCACTGCTATATGGATAGGTTGGCACTCTTATTAATGACATGTGTAAGCGTGTGAAATGGTGATCATGTGATTTTTGTTGGTTTTATAAAAAAATTAATTCTATATAGCGGGAATGAAATATTAGATATTTGAATTGGTATTATTAAAATAAAGATAAATTTTGAATTAGATATCATCAAAAAATGAAAACAAATATTAACTTTAAAATATTATTTATAGCTATTAAAATTAAAAAATAATAAATTCTTTGTTATTTTGGCAAAGGCAATTCAAGTTTAGGAAGTAGAAACTGCATTTTTGTCTGTAAAAAGATTTTTAATTTTAGAAATTAATGTTTTCAAATAAAATCACTTTCAGTGATTTATACTTATGGTTTAAAATAATTTTTTAACAGAAATAATTTATTAAAAAGCTTTAAAATTGTAAAAAAATTATAATACTGTCTACAGGATAACATGGATACGTTATGGTGATCAATAGCAATTGATGAGTGGTGGTTCTATATGAAATTTATTTTGTGTCGTTTGGGTTTTATTATATCTTTATTCAAATGTTTGCAAAAGAGAGTGTTATAGTAGGTGATTACTTAATACATTTATTAAAAAAAGGAATGAAATTTATGTTTTTTTTTTTGCTTAGCTTCAAGATAAAATTCTCAGGTAATGAAAAATTCTCATTTCGCTGCTATTTAAGACCACTTTCTTAATAGCATTTTGCTATAGTCATTGCCTAGAACGTTCCTATATACTGACATCTTCAAATTGTTTTTAAATTACAGCCTGGTAGAAATGTGGTTAACTGGGCAAAATAAAATAAACCCTGCCAATAACTAGATAACAATAGACTTTATAAAGATTAATTTCATGCCCACCGACATGCAGATAAACACTTTTATTTTTTACATTATAGTAACATATTATGCACAATTGTCAAATTATTTAGCAAATCTACAGTTTATACACCTTTTAAAGCTAAGTAAAAGATAAATTTTAAGCATTAAATAAAAACCATTCGTATAAATAATGTTAATATTTGATTTTAAACTTCAGACATACTTTTGTTAAAAAAAAAAAAAAAAGATGTAGACTTTTAATATTTGCAGGAAGGGGAAGAAAAACTAATTTTAACATGATTTCTTTTTTTTATGGACTGTCGAAAGGTTTTATGAAAGAAAAGAGAATTCATTTAATAGATAAGTAATAAATCGTAATTCCGCAAGTACTCATAAAACCAAATATAATAAAAATAAAATATCCATAAAATAAATTAATAATGCCAATCTAAATCGTGTGTAGATAAAATTAAATAAAAGATACATTCGGTATAACATTATTAATACTAAATATATAGTTATGTAATTAAAGACACATTAATTCTGTTAGTATCATAAGCTTTTGCGTTTAGTGAGTTATTTGAAGGAATGGCTACGTTTGTGTCCATTTTGTGGTTTTGTTTAGGATTACCGGGTAGTTGAAAGGGGCTTCAATTGAGGCTGGCCTTTTAAGAAATTCACATTTCTATAAATTTAAGACATGTGGGAAAATGAAGTTAGACTCTAGGAGTGAAGTTTATCTTGGTAAAATGCCTGGTCACTCATATCTTTAGAGAATGCAATTACGAATGTATTTGAATGTTCATTTTTATAACAGCAAGCAAAATTCACAAACTATCTTAATTTCTAAGAGTTAAATGGTCATGATGGCAGGTTGTAGAACACATTGAAAAGTCCCAGCTTCTTGGATAGTATCTTGAGTAGTATTGTAATAACAAATAGAATCTACAATAGTTTGTGAGAGATTTTATAAGGCTCACTGTTCATTGTTCTTTTATTGGAATTTTTTAGAGATTTGTCAATTTACATTAAAATATTTCAGATAAGCCAATTTTTAATTAATAAATTCTTACATTCTAAAACAATTGATGTAATTACATGATTTATTCATACAATTCTTAATTTTAGATTTTCACCAAAAGTATAACATGATCATTTTGTAGATTAACCATTGTTTTATAATAATTAAAACAACATTATACAAAAGATAAAAGGAATTACTCTAAAGTTCATTTTTCTTATTTAAAAAATACATTAGATCAGCTAATAGAAGAAATAATTTTAATATTTGCATGTGTATTATATATTTTTCATATCACACTCACTCTAACAAGATTAATAATATGAATTTTTCTACCGTACAAGCTTTTTCATATATAAAATTCTACATTGAATATATAGGGGGTTGAACTCGGACTTTCACATGACCCTCAACTATCCTTGATATTTCATACTGTCATTAAAACAGACAAACCTCTCCATAATGTAGTGCCACTTAATGCAAGCTAGATAGGGATTTTATGCATAAGTCTTCCAACATCCATTGATTACTCTGGTTTGCACTGAGTGGCATTACTGTATGGAAATTTTTGATTGTTTTAATAACAGTTATGTGCAAGCATAAAAAATGATGATCATGTGATGTTTGGTTGTCTATCTCATACTGCTGATAAACTTGATCACGTGCATGTTGAAAAGATAAACAAACATTAATATACATATTTTGTGCTAAACCAGCAATCATCAGTTCATCCAGATTATCATCTCCATACGTATATACAATTAATGGTCAGCTTTATATTAAGATAACCAATCATCATACCACTGCACCCCACAACTCTTCAACCAACTATTTTGTTGAAAATATGATGATGGAGCACACTAAGCCTACCTTTGTGTCAACTTTCCCATTCTATCCATGTTGACCATATGTAGGTAAATAGATTATGACTCATACATGAAGGGTCAGAATGACTTATGGTCAACATAGGTTGGATGAGAAGGTTGGCAGAAAGGTGGCTTTGCATATTCCATCATCAGATTTTAAATGAAATGAAAACCTCTCCATCAACATATGAAAATTGGCTATCTTAATAGAAATCGTAGCATTAATTGTATATATGTGTGGAAATCTGGACCAACTGACAAGTGCTGGTTTAGCACAAAATACATATATTGGTGATGGCTTATTTTTATGAGAAGAGTGTGATTAATTTTATCAGAAATATGATATAGTATGAATTGTTGAGGGTCATGTGAATATCTGAGTTCAAATCTTCTATATTTAACAAGTTTAATAAAAAAAATATTTAGAAACTAATTGAAAATTAAACTTTAGATGAACCAACCAATTTGCAGCTATAAATTTGAGAGATTAAAATAATCTCCAAAATTTTTTATGGCATGAGAGAAAAAAATGAAATTCATTTTTTTATTGTTATTTTTTTTGATATTTAAAATTTTAATTATAAAAAAAGTTTTTTGCTGAACATTTGCACTGTTTTCTGACCACTTAGTTTTATTTTCAACTATTAACTCTTCTATTTATTGTAAGTCTGGGCTTTATACAAGTTGACTTCTATCAGAAGATTGTTTTTTTTCTTTTTAGTCATTCTTAATCACAAGCCTACTAATCCTACTATCAAGCTACTGATTTGGTCTCCCTTTTTATATTTCTAGCTTAGCTAGGCTTTGTCATTTTACTAAGTTATCGGATTTATTCAAGAATGCTCTGATAACATTAGTATAACTTAAGTATTTTAACTAGACAAAGTCAGGCTTTAAGTTCTACTTTAAAAATCTTTGTAATATCATTTTCCTATTCAACAGTTTTAATTTTTTTATTGTTGCCATCATAGACAACAATGTGGAAATATATTTTGTAAATTTTTTACTTTGCTCATCTCACATTTTTTTTAGATTTGCTTAGTGTTCCACAAAAATAATGTTTTGAAATTAATATTCGTTTTTTAAGTATGTATGTGCCAGTAATAATATAAAAATTATGAAAATCACTGGTGAAATCACTACTCTGCTCTTTATACATTATCAATTTTCATTTTAGATGCAACAGTACATTATTTTTTTAGATCAACTTGAAATTCCCTCTCATAATACAAGTACAAAAAATCCTTAACCTTTTTTTTCACCTTCAGGGTAGTCATCTTAAACTTTGATTGCTTCTAATCTCTGTTCCAGGCGACCTATGTCAGCCCATGCTTGAGTCACTTCTTTATTATTAATGCTACCTTTAGTTGAAGTTTAACTTCCTGTTGCAAATCCTTAACTTGCTGTTTCAAATTCTGCATCTTCTTATTCTGTTCTGCTATTTTTTTTGTCTGATGATTTTCCTCAACCACTTTTTTACCTGCTCTGCCTCATTATCTACCTTATTTAACTTTGTGCTTTCTTACTTAATTCAATAATTAATTGGTATTAACATACTCTTTCTTGTATTAAAAATGTCACTATTTATATTCGATTGCTGGGCTGACTGACCTTTTATTATTTTTTCTCATACAGAAAGGCAAGTGTTGGTGGTCGAGTGGTCAGCACAGTTGCCTTACAAAGGGTTGTCCGTGTTAGCGGGTTTGCTTCTGGCTGATGCTATGACACATAAAAAAAAGTCATTATCAACCTAGTACTAATATGTTCTATTATTTTTTTTTTTAATTTTCTCTATTGGGTTTGTGATTAAATTAAATAATACATATGTTTAATCTAATATTGCTAATACTAAAATGTACATGTATGTAATTGAAGAGATATATATATATATATATATATATATATATATATATATATATATATATATATATATATATATATATATATATATATATATATATATATATATATATATATATATATATATAAGCAAACCTGTCATATAAAAGTTATAATAAAATTCATATTATCATTAGATTCATTGGCATCATAAGCTTTTGCTTTTCAAAAATTATTTGAAGGAGATATTACTTTTGCGTCCACTAATCTTGTTTTGTTTACATTACATGTTAGTTGATACAGACTGCAGTAGATGTTTATATTTTAAAAAGGTCAGATTTCTATAAATTTAAGACATGTGGAGAAAATGAAGGGTATACATTTAGAGGGTATTTTCCACCATTTTAACTTCCAAAGACCATCAAAAATCACTGTTGCACATCCAAATGATAAATGATATTGAATAATCCACACATGGTCAAGATATAATCATTCATTACAAAAGTGCAATTTACATGAGTGATTAAAAGATTAAAGCACAAATTTCATATAAATATGACTGACAAAATCACATGAGTAAAATATAAAAAATATAAAAAATATGGGAATTAATAAATTTTGAATTAATAAAAGCTTATCATTTCTAAAATACAAATTAAAATACTTAAAAAGAAAAATGAATGAAAATATAATAGACATATATATTAATTTAAAAAGTCATTAAAAAGTAAATAAACCATGTATGTGTAACTTCTGCAATTTTTGGTTGTTATTTCATATTAGTAAAAACAATCACATTCCCCTACCTGTATGTGTCAGTGTGAATGCTGTTAGCAACCAAATTTTATTAAAATATATACCCATAACCACTTGTTGAATAAACATAAATTGTTCAAACCAAGCTTATACATTCAAAATATTAGAAGCTTTTGATCTAAAATATGAATTTTATTACAATATAGGCCCATAACCATATTATGAAATAATGTAAGCCTTGAATAAAAGCAGAAACAACTGCCAAATCATGTTAATTCTACAGTTAATAATAGATTGCATAATATCTTAAAATTATTTGATAGAATACTTGTCTGAAGTAAAGAATATTAATTATACAATTAACAAAAAAATAATAAATCAGTTTTTTTCTTAGGAAAAGAAGAACTGTTGGGACATTCATTTTTATGTCATTATTTAGAAGATGAAGATGAGAAAAAATTAGCATTCACATGTATCAATTTCAAATGCCTCTAAGAACCTCATGTGATTGAGTGAAGATTTAATATCCACATCAGAAGATCAAATGTGAATAATATGTGAACAATGCCATTTTTTCTTATTCACATTATTTTTTATCTACATATAACAAGTAAAACATAAAATGGCTTTTCATAAGAAAAAATTAGATTAATTGTAAAATTAATATGCTTTATTTCAGCCAATTTCACTTTCAGTACTGTATTTTGGAAATTATGAGCTTTTAGTATTTCAAAATCATAAGCTTGGTTTGATCTACTTTACTTTTCTTCTTCATGTTGTTATAGGCATGTATTGTAACAAAATTCATATTTTAGAAATTGTAAGCTTTTAATATTTCGAAATTATAAGCTTTTATAGGTACCAGTATAGTTTGTGTTATTCACCAGTTTGAATTCTGAGAACTGCCACCCCATGTGGATTATTTCATGTAATTTATCACATGCTTATACCAACAGTTATTTTGCACAGTTCTTAGATTTTAAAATAGTAAATAGCACAGTTTAAATCAGCATGGAATGAAATTATACTAGGAATGAAATTCGATTTGATAAAATGCTTAACAACTCATATTTCAGATAACCCATATAGAAATGACTTGTATGATTATTTTTATAACTTGCAGCCACATGTAATGAACTATTGGTGGTGAATTATATTCTAAGAGTTAAGTGCAGCTTGTAGAGCAGAATGAAATGGCTCACTGCCTTAGATGGAATCTTGAATAGTACACGATAGTTTGTGAGGGCTTTTGTAAGACACACTGTTAATTGTTTTCCAATAATTTTTTATATCTTTGTTGATTCACATTAAAATACATAAGATAGGCCAGATTTTAATTAATAAACTTTTGCATTCCAAAAGTAATTGATCGAATTATATAATTTAGCAGGACAATATTTAATTTTAGATTATCACCAGAAGTATAAAACAACATTTTGTAGATTAAGCATTGTTTTAAAATGTTTACGATATTATACAAAAGTATAAAAAAGTATTCTAAAGTTTATTTTTCTTATTAAAAAATACATTAGATCAGTTAATTGAAAAAATAATTTACATATTTCTATGTGTATGTCTAGATAATCTAAGAGTACATTTCCCAAGAGTATAAATCACTACTAATAGTTAATCTATTGATAATTTAATATAATAAGATCTGAAGGCATATATAAATAATAATTTAGAACAGTATGACCTGTAAGAGTCCTATCTGGCTGCTCCCATGTTCGGAGACCATGGAGGATAATCTGCTCCAATATATATATATATATATATATATAATATAACACAGAATTACTTCTTTAAAAAAGCTTTTATATTTCAACCAGCAGACTGGTATTCGTCAGAAAGCAAAATGGATACTTACAGAAATTTAGCGAAAATATTGCAGTTACGTATCAGATAATAAAACTAAATCTATAGGCTAAAAATCTTTAAAAACTTTGTATTCCTCATTACATTTCTCATAGATCTTGCTGCCTTCCCTTTACTCATAACCCAATTAGATACTGTTTTTGGCTATTCTTTTATTATCCATAAACTGCAATCTACCAAATTTTTTTCATTTTACTTTTTGCATCTCTCATATGAAAACTTGACCCTCACAGTTATTCTTGAAATGCTTTTCTTGCTGTCCATACATCTGCATCCAATGCATGTATTCTTACTTTCCTGTGAACTTTTTCTAAGTAATTTAATACCCATTACTAACACATAATGCATCATTACTGTATGTTAACCCTGAGACAGCAACTTCCTTTCATATAATTCTTGTTACATATAATTGTTATATGAAAACACTGTTAATTTCTTATTCAATCCCTTTCTTTTTATAACTTCATTTACCAATTTTTTCTCCCATTCATGCAAATAATTTTTCTGATTACTTAAAATAATTCCCAAATAACTATATCTATTCATAACACTTAATTAATATCTTCCAATAAAAATTCTACATCTTCTCTTTCACAGTATTAACCATCATTATATTTGATTTTTCTTTACTAAATTTAATCCCCATCTCTTTACCCACCCTTGCAAATGTCTTCAGCATAATATCCATATCTTCTCTTCCTCCTGCACACAAAAATATATCTTCTGCAAAAAAAAAAAAAACTGACAAAAGATGTACTCCCTTACTACCTATTAACAGTATCTCTATAACTCTTCCTAATCTTTCTATTGCTCTTTCTATTTTCACTCAAATACAAAATAAACTAAATAGATGACATCCTTGCCTTAATCCCATTTTAGACCCCATTTTCTAAATTTACCTGATTATATAGAAATTATATGAAAATAATTATATATATATATATATATATATATATAATTATTTTCATATAATTTCTTAATAATATCTACTAAAGCTTCATCCATTCCTAATTCTGCTAAACTTATCCATAATCTATTTCTATGTACTCTATCATATGCCTTCTTTACATATATAAAACTCATATATAACTGTTTACCTTAATTTCTACTCATATCCATAAGTTGTGATACGCTTATCTAATATAAAACCTCCTTGCATTTTTCACACTACATTATTCCCTTCCATCTAGTTTACAACTCTTCTAGCCACCATAAATGATTAAACTTTATATAAAACTGATGGTACCACTATCGGTCTATAATTATTTAATTTTTTATAATCCTTAGTATTTTTTTTAAATAATAATCTTACTTTTGTATTACTCCAACTACTTGAAAAAAATCTATTCTTTGCCATCTTATTAAAACAGAATAATAACTTTATTTTTGCCATATATCCTAAATTCTTTACAATCTCTGCTGCCCATTCATCTAAACCTTCTGCCTTTCCATTTTTCAATTTCTTCTATACCTCATTCAGTTCATTTTCTGAAAACCTAATATTGCCGTTACTATATGCTATCATGTTTTCTATCACTCTATTCTTCACATCTAACATCTTTTCTATATTCATTAATATCTATTTAAGAATTTCTCTAAATCTTCTCTAGAGCTACACTCTATTTTTTCATCATCTAGTAATACTATATGTCTCCCCTACATTTCTTTTTTTAATGTAATTCCAAATTTTTTTATTTCCATCTCTTCAACTTTTATTACTATCCAGTAATAATTTACAATTCAATTTCATTCTCTCTCTATAATTATTTATTTTAGCCAACTTCTTCTTTTCTAAGTACTTTTCTTATTTAGCAATAATATTTCTTTCATTTTCCTTGTTCTTAATAGCACACTTATATTCTCTGCATGCATTTTTCTCTCTTTTACATTTTTACTTTCTCTCATTTTTATTATTTTTATTCTTCTGAATATTCTCACCTAAAACCATATTTACCACGTTTTCTACTTTTTTACACCAGTCCTTATACTCATCCCCATGCAAATCTTCCATAAATTCTTCTACTTGAATTTTATTCTCTTCCTGCTTATTCTTATCATTCGCTCTCCATCCACATCTTTCACTATTAATTCTACTTTTATTTATATTTTGCATCACATTACAAAACATTTTAATTATACCAAAGTTATGATAATTAGTGCATACTTTTTCTTCATCGTCAAACCCCTTAATTTTCAATATTTTATTCATTCATTCTTTCTCGACCAATACATAATCTATTGTGGGAAATATATGATTACTAGACAATGTGTATAGTCCCACATAAATATTTAATAAATTTCCAATACTCAATTTTACTTTCTGACAAATTTTCATCAAAAGCTGTTTATTTTTATTATCTACATCATCAATTTTTCAATATGTCCATTCATATCCCCTATAATCATTATTCTCTTCTCCTTTTCTTTAAAACTTTGTATATCCTTAAGTAGACATTCAAAGATGTTAATGTTCCACTCCATTATAATTTGACTATCTCCAGTGACTATATAAACTATAGCCACCATCCATTTTTGTCTTCTCAACCTTATTTTGAACCACAAATGTTCTTGACATTTAATAATATTTAAATATTTTTTTCGATATAACACCTATACCATCACCTCTCTTTTTTCTTTTCTATTTGTACCCTACCATACCAACTGTTCCAAAATACGTTCCTCTTCTTCTCTTAGATGTGTTTCAACTACTGCTAATATCTCAAGCTCTTCATTTTCAATTGTTTTATTTAATTCCATCCAGTTTTCTGTTCTACTACCATCTTGCATATTGAGGGTCCGCTACAGTATATATATATATATATATATATATATATATATATATAAACTGCATTGAATTTCATACTAATAACTGCCATGTTATTTTATATAAGAGTGTTTTTTTTATTTTTGCCAAAATGGTGAAAACTCTGAGAACTCTGATAGTTTAATGTTTTAAAAGTAATTTTCAAACACAAACAATTTCCAGTAAATTGTATTCTATGAAAACGAAATGAATATAATCAAAAATATAAATAAACAATAAAAAGAAACATGTAAAACTGCTGCAATTTAATAAATTTTACACTCTAGTAGTCATTTTTCCATATTTAAATCACAGATGAAATCACATTTAAAAATGAAATGAAATTTGTTAACAAATTCAATATTATGCCATGATCTGTTTATTTTTTGAGACTACGCATCATCATATTTAGTAATATTTTATTTGCAGTTCATGTTGAAAAAAACAAACTTGATGCATTATTATTCCACCCAAATTAATGTGCAATATTTTATGTAATACTATGTTGTCTAAACATAATACTAAAATTCTTTAAAAATATTAGAACATATTTAAAGTTAGTACTGCTGTAAAAGAATCAAAACAATTAGAAAAATCATTGTTTTTTCTTATGCAAAAGTACTATTATATATTTTACCATCTCAAAAAATTAGTGAAAAAAATAAAATATATCACTGAGAGTATATTTGATTGTGTTGAAAGTCAGATATTTCACTAATAAGTTTTACTTGAAAATTAAAAATACATTGCAGTAAGTTTTTTTTCTTACCTTTATGTTTTCTGGGAATCAATGAAAAAGATTAAGGAACCAGTTCAAAAAGAGTATTTCGAATGACTGGCCAAATATTAAAAATGCAACATGAAAAAAAAATATTTTCAATGTAATAAGACACCTTTAACTTTAAATCACATACAAAATGAACAAAATAAGTATATATATATAATAAATAAAATATCCGTTAATTAAAAACAATATTGTAATTATAATTGAAATAATATTTTTAACGGTTTATAAACAATTACAAACAATCGTAAAATCTGCAGAAGTACTTCTGCTTTTGGTTTTTGAATTTAATGGCAGTTGAGGCAGGTTAGAAAGTAACCGAAAGTACTTCTGCGGATTTTAAGATTGTTTGTAATTGTTTATAAACCGTTAAAAATATTATTTCAATATATATACATATATATATATATATGTGTGTGTGTGTGTGTGTAATAAATAAAGTTTGATATCTGTATTCATTTCACAATATATGCAATATACAAATCAATATATATATCAAAATACAATAAAATTTACATAAATTATATTCTTTTAGAAGTACTTTAGACTATACACTTTGTATTCTTTATCAACTATATAACATTGAATAATCAAAACGAGACAACCTTTAACAATACCCATAGTTCAATTCAGATTTCCCACAATTCTGTTATCTTAGCATTTGATGACTGGCGATTCATTAGCATTTGACGATTTCTTGAAATCAACATAGCCTCTTTTATTTTGTTTATTATGACAACGTTTAATTTCAATAATTTTCATATTTTATCATCAAATTTAAATCCATATTGACAAGATTTATTATGATTAAATATAACAGATGATGAAGGTTTATTTACATCTATCCCAGACTGATTCTCTTTTTGAATTCTAATATATAAAAGCATATGCTCTGTTATTCTCTTCTCAAATGTACACTTAGATTCACCAATGTATTGTACACCACATCCACATATCAATCTATATATAATAGAATTTTGATTAAACTTTGAATTTTGAATTTTAGAATTATTAAGTAATCTATTTATGTTAGTTGTAAAGAAAAAAGCAATATGACACAAACCATTATAAATTTTCCTAATAAACATGACTTGCTCATCTTATATAAATGGAATTGAAATCCATTTCATTTTGATATTTTTATTTTTAATTTTATTATAGTGTTGATTTCTTTTAAATCCTTTAATAATATTAGCAATGGCATTTTTATAATAACCAATTTTCAACAAGTCATTAACAAATAAATGTACATTTTTAATTTTATCACTAGAATATTTGCATAATTTTTCATTTCGAAATAAGAATGATTTCAATCCAGACAGCTTATGACACATAGGTACATGTGCTTCATATGGAATAAAACCTCTAGTTTCAATTGGTTTAATTAACATAAGATAATCCAAACCATAATCATTAAGTGTAACTTGAATATCCAAGAATTTTATGGAATTGCATTTCTCTTTAGTTATAATCCATTTTATATCCTTAATCTCATTTAATTCATGAAATAAATTGATTATTAATTCTTGTTTTCCACAAATAAAAACATCATTAACATATCTATGATATACATTACTTTCTTGATATTTCAATTGTTTTAAAATTTTACTTCCATATGTTGATATAACAAAATTACAAATTTGAGCAACAGCAGGAAGACCCATTGGCCAACTAAAATTCATTTTATAATATTCATTATTAAAATTAACATAAATATTTTTATCAATAAACTGCAATACTTTTATAATAAAATTTATAATATCAGACTTTACATTTTTTGAAACAAGAGCATTATAAATAATATTAATTGACTCTATTCTATCTATTGATCCATACATTTCATTTATATCAAAAGTACAAATTGTGTCATGTAAATCTATATTTATATTCTTAATTTTATCTACAAAATCAAACGATGATGAAACAGTATTTTCTCCAAAACCTAAAATATCTTGAAGTAATAATTCAATATATCTACATGTTTGATAATAATATGCACCACCATAATCAACCATCAATCTCAATGGATAATTTTCTTTATGTAGCTTTATATTAAAAAATATCCTAGGGAAAATAGCAGATGATGGATATAAGTTATAATATGTATGACTATCAATAGCTTTATTCTTAGCTTTTTTTAAAATTTCATTCATAAATTTCATGCGGTATCTTTATTTATTATTTCACTATTTTGAAATTTAAGCTTTTTCATTTGATCCATAACTTTTCATTAGATTTCGCTCTTGTAAACAAACACATACGAAGGCCCTTGTCCTCTTTTAAAGATACTAAGTCATTATTTAATAGGAAAGTTTTAAATTTATTAATTTGACTTAACCATTTATCATTCCTATTATATTTAATTTTTTTTTAACTTCTTTAACAATGTTATTACAAATATTAGCATCACACTTAATCACACTAAATGAATGTTCTATTGCAAAATTCAATTCAAGATTACAATCTTTCCATCTACCAACAACATATTTCGATCCGAAATTTAAAATATATTTTTGACTTAAATCCAAATTTATACCAGATAAGTTCACATAATTTTGATCATTCATTTTATCCAGAAAGGTTTTATGAAACAAATGTTCAATTTTCTTGTTAAATTTATCAACATTTTTTAAATAAAATTTATCAATTTTTTTTTGACAAAAACACTTATAGATAAACCAATCATCACAATTTTTCGTCAAAATAAAATGATTTAAAGCTGTTAAATATTCCCGCTGATGGAATAGCAAACATTTACATTGCTTCATTATATTCTTTAAAATAATTTCCTTTATATCGTTAGTAATTTTATCTGATAATATGCAAGATTTGTTTATTTTTACTAAACAGCAATTCGGGAAAACTTCTAAATCACTACAGGCATTTAAAAAGTTTAATCTACATTTTAACATAATAATTATTTAACATAATTATTTCAAAATGAATAATTATGCAAATATTCTAGTGATAAAATTAAAAATGTACATGTATTTGTTAATGACTTGTTGAAAATTCGTTATTATAAAAATGCTATTGCTAATATTATTAAAGGATTTTAAAAAAATCAACACTATAATAAAATTAAAAATAAAAATATCAAAATGAAATGGATTTCAATGCCATTTATATCAGATGAGCAGGTCAAGTTTATTAGGAAAATTTATAATGGTTTGTGTCATATTGCTTTTTTTCTTTACAACTAACATAAATAGATTACTTAATAATTCTAAAATTCACAATTCAAAGTTTAATCAAAATTCTATTATATATAGATTGATATGTGGAGGTGGCGTACAATACATTGGTGAATCTAAGTGTACATTTGAGAAGAAAATAAAAGAGCATATGCTTTTATAGAATAGAATTCAAAAAGAGAATCAATCTGGAATAGATGTAAATAAACCTTCATCATCTGTTATATTTGATCGTAATAAATCCTGTCAATATGGATTTAAATTTGATGGTAAAATATGAAAATTATTCAAATTGAACGTTGTCATAATAAACGTAAAATAAAAGAGGCTATGTTGATTTCAAGAAATCGTCAAATGTTTGGGAAATCTGAATTGAACTATGAGTATTGTTAAAGGTTGTCTCGTTTTGATTATTCAATGTTATATAGTTGATAAAGACTACAAAGTGTATAGTCGAAAGTACTTCTAAAAGAATATAATTTATGTAAATTGTACTGCATTTTGATATATATATATATATATATATATATATATATATATATATATATATATATATATATATATATATATATATATATATATATATATATATATACATACATATTTTGCAGGTTCATCCATGTTAAAAACTTTTAATATTAATATACTGATGTTTCAACTTGGTCACACAAGCCATCCACAGAGTTATAAAAGGTAGAAAGACGGTTGTAGAGGCGCTACAATCACTGATTTGAATAAAATGTCAAAACTTCACCAATAGAAAAAATGTTAAATTTAGGAATGTTTTTTAAAAAAATCTTTCCAAATTGGAGGAAGTTTGCATGTATCATCTCGCTTATTGATACAATCTGGCTTTTAAGTATCTCAATGGCTTCTCTAATTTTACACTGGTAGAGATTATCACATCTGGATATGATTCTGGTACTAGAAAAATCAATTTTATGTCCCGAATCTATAGTATGGAGTGAGAGTGCTGATGATGATGAGTGTTGTTATGTTTGTAAACAAAGATACAACATCAAAATTGACCAGAATGTCATTAGCATTAATTTTTAAACTTTTTAAAACAGAAATAAAATGAAGAGAGTTTTTAATATATGATTTAATAGATGGGATTGTAGGCTTAATGAAATCCGATAAGTATCTAGCTAAAATATGAGTTGGAGATCCTATTGCACTTACTATTGTACTCTCTACAGATGAAATTTCGGTTTTAGAAAAAGCTTTCAATTTTGCTTTAACACCTTCCCGGATAGCTTTTGAGAAAATTGTTTGTAATGTTGAATCAGCTCTCGATAAAATTTATTCTCCATCGGCTGATTTGGCTAGAGCTGAGATTTGTAATATTTTAAAAAAGGCTAAGCTTCCTAAAAATAATATTTCAAAGAAAGAAAGACAAGCATTAAATAATATAAAATCGGACAAATCAATTGTTGTACTTCCAGCTGATAAAGGTAATGCCACAGTTCTAATGGATCATGACATTTACCATAATAAAATTTTAGATCTGCTTAATGATAAAACTTATAAACTATCAAAAAGAGATCATACTATGTATTTGGAAAAAACAACAAAAGCTATTATTAATAAATCATCTATTGGAACAGAGATAAAAAATAAAATAATCCCTCGTGAAAAATCTTGTGTCTGTCCAAAATTTTATGGACTTCCAAAAATTCACAAACCAGATACCTCCCTTCATCCAATAGTAAGTGTAATAGGATCTCCAACTCATATTTTAACTAGATACTTATTGGATTTCATTAAACCTACAATCCCATCTATTAAATCATATATTAAAAACTCTTCATTTTATTTCTGTTTTAAAAAGTTTAAAAATTAATGCTAATGACATTCTGGTCAATTTTGATGTCGTGCCTTTGTTTACAAACATTCTAATTGAAGAAGCTTTAAATATAATCTCACAACGTTGCAATTTATCAGACCATATTATTGCTTTAATTAAACATTGTCTCTTAAATACATATTTTATATACAATGGACGAATTACAGACAAGTTTTTGGTACTCCTATGGGGTCCCCTATCTCAGGAGTAATAGCTGATTTATTCATGGAATATATAGAAACTCGTGCTTTAGAATCATCATCTTTAAAACCTCTCATTTGGCTCAGATACATAGATGACACTTTTGTCATATGGCAACATGGAAAAAATAAATTAGATGATATTTTCTTACATTTAAATAATATACATCCTCATATTAAATTTACAATGGAGACAGAGTCTGATGGAAAACTCCCTTTTCTTGATGTTCTAGTCACCAGAACACCAAATAGTTTATCTTTTTTCTATTTACAGAAAGAATACACACACAGACAGATAATTACATTTACATTCTCATCATCATCCAACTCAGATAGTTTCTGTAGCCAAAACTCTTTTAAATAGAGCAATTAATCTTTCAGATGAGATACTTCTGAAGGAAGAAATAAATCATATTAATAGTGTTTTATTAACAAATAGTTATAATTACAAATTTATAAAAAAAGCCTTAGTTCAAGCCCAAAATAGACAAATTAGGAAACAAAAATATGATAAATCAGCTATTAGGATTTGTGTTCCATATGTAAAAGGAACTACAACAGTATCGGACGTATATTAAAATGCTATAATATAGATACATCATTTTCTTCTCATCAAAAGATCAGCCATATAATAACCAAGCCTAAGAATTCAATCACTCTTGAATCTCATGGTGTCTATCAAATCTCATGTAAAAACTGTAAAGCTTCTTACATAGGTATGAGTAATCCTTGCATCAGTGTTAGGAGAGATGAGCATGCTAATGCAGTTAAACAACACTCATCATCATCAGCACTCTCACTCCATACCATAGATTCAAGTCATAAAATTGATTTTTCTAGTACCAGGATCATATCCAGATGTGATAATCTCTACCAGTGTAAAATTAGAGAAGCCATTGATATACGTAAAAGGCCAGATTGTATCAATAAGCGAGATGATACATGCAAACTTCCTCCTATTTGGAAAGATTTTTTAAAAAACATTCCTAAATTTAACATTTTTCTATTGGTGGAGATTTGACGTTTTATTCAAATCAGTGATTGTAGTGCCTCTGCAACCGTCTTTCTACCTTTTATTACTCTGTAGATGGCTTGTGTGACCAAGTCGAAACGTCAGTATATTAATATTAAAAGTTTTTAACACGGATGAACCCGCAAAATATGTATTTTATATATTTAACCCGTGCAAGTCTTCGTTTTAACATATATATATATATATATTGTGCCCTTATCTATAGGTCATAATAAGGTAGAATGGTCAATTGCTAAAAAATTTTAAATTTTAAAATACGTTTGTGTAATATATTGATAATTGTATGATCGATTAGATTTTATAGTACAATTTAAGGCTGAAAAATACCTGGTATATAAAAGTGTAATGGATTATTTTAAAAAAAAAAGTTAAATAAAGCTTAATTATATCCTTGCTTATGGTTGTAAAAGCTGGCCATATAAAATAATACAGCTATAAATAGTTAAAAGTATATTATTCAATTCAATTGTAATGTTTTAAAACTAATAAATTAAATAAACGCGATATGTAATATTATAATTATAATTAATATTCAAATTTAATCTAATATATTTTAAAATAAACTTTGGGATGGTGAAAATTATATTTAGTTCTACATTTTTAAATTATTTTCCAAATTTTTATAAAATATATCAGTTTTGGTAATTTAGACCGAGACGTAAATTAAAAAATCATCTGATAAAGTTAGTAATCATGTGACTGTATATTATATACCTTCACACACACGCTTGTTAGAATATAATAATAAAGTTTGTGAATTATAAAACTAAATATAATTGTTATCTGTCGTTAAAGTAAAAGTTGAAATATTAAATGTTATTTTAATAATTGTTTTAAAATTTAAATGATTTTGATAAAA
Source organism: Epiperipatus broadwayi (assembly GCA_028023455.1). NCBI lineage: Eukaryota > Metazoa > Onychophora > Udeonychophora > Euonychophora > Peripatidae > Epiperipatus > Epiperipatus broadwayi. The sequence continues at coordinate 19,504 of JAQFVV010001823.1, read as the reverse complement.
CTATAATTGAGTTTAAAAATACTATTCTAAATAATATTTTAAAACATGACGTCATAAATTCTTTATTTTAAAAAGTTTAATCTATTATAAAACTAAAAATGTGTAAATTTGTTTGCGCTAAAAAAGTCATTAACCAATCAACGGAGGTATTTTAGCAGACGAAAAATAGGAATTAGACGGAGCAGGAGAAGGAATGTGTAAGTAAAGGAAGGAGGAATATATTTTTTTAGCTGTATAAGATCGTAAGCTAGAAAAGTGTTATAATTTAAAAAAAATTGTATTTATTTTAAAAGTTTTGTTTTGAAATATAATATTTTGAACTGCCTTTAAATGGAAGGCTAATTTAAAAGATTTCTTGCCAGGATTTTTATTCAAGTTTAGCCGAAACCTTGCGGTAAAAATGGAAATACTACAGAAAAAAGTACCTAAAAGTATTGATAAAGTAAAAATAATTGTAAAGTGCCTTTAATACAGTTTGTTTGTTATCAACCTGGAAATCATTAGAACTCAGATAAATATAATTTGGACATTATACAGAAAACTTAAAAGAAAAGTTATTTGCTGTCAGGAAAAATTATGACGCACAATTTTAAAAGGCTACTCCAAAGTTTTTTTTTTATTCTTCTCTATGGGAAAATTAAGATGCGTATATCATAAAGAAAAAATTATGTAAAAGTTATAATGGAGAAAGAATGTTTATCTTTTTAAAGGAAACATTACAAAGTATATAGTACCAGAATTTTAAAAGAAGGAAAAAAGTTACAGAATAATAATATGAAAGAGCTATGGTGTTTTTATGAAAAAGGAACCGAAAAACTTTCTCTAAGAAGAATTAAAAATATTATAAAGTGTTCATTAGAGAAATGATTAATAAAGATAAAGATTTGGAAAATATAAATCTAATTTACTTAATGAAATGAATCCATAGAAACAGAAAAGTTTTATTGCATATTTAAATCAAAGTAATGAAAAGATGCATCATAAAAGTCGTGCGGGAGAAAATATTAGCAAGAAATATTAGAAGAGAATATTTAGAGGTTTTCTTTACGGGATTAACTAATATCATAATTAATAATTGTATTAAATATTATAAAAAACCAAGGATTATCATTCATGAATATTTATTGAACGAAGTAATATTTGTTTTACCTTAAAATTGAACAAGCAGGGAGAGGAACATTAAGTGAATGGAAAAGAAATGATAAACAATTTTTTTTTGGCTTTAGTATGAACGGTTTTTCAGGAAAATTTGATGAAGGAGTACAGTAAATATAGTTTGAATATTTTTTACTAATTTATTTTAAAATATAAAATGTTATGTGAGATTAGGGAAAACATAAAACATAAATTTATTTATATTAAAATTTAAATATAATAACTTGATAAAATTATAGAAATAGTGTTTAAAAATAAAGTGTATGGATGTGAGTCTTATATCTACAAGGATCAAATGGATGGTGAAGCCTACGGAACGCGATCGAGGAGATAAAGGTCGTTTAGTACTTTTAATAGTTATTTATAATGCATAATGTATTTTTTTAGATCATCTATTGACCTAAGAATGAAGTGTGAAAGTCTTAATTATATGTACACATTTTATCCAACATTTTAATATATAATAAGATAGGAGTAATTCGGAATATGCATGCAACAATTTATTTAAAGTATATTAATAATATAATTTAACAGAACAATTGTGTGATTCTTTTGAACTTTCATGTGATAAAGTATTCAGATATTTAAATAGTTTGTATATGATTAAATATACGGAGGAAAGTAGTAAAAATATTTTCTTATAGAACAGTGGAATAGTTTTAAAATATCAATGGATTTTATTATTGTTAGTAATGCAGATATGTATTTGTCGATGTACAGTATAGAAAAAATCTTGAGAAATAAGATCGGATAGTGACTTGGAAGTACTAGTGGAGAGGAAACCAAGATGATGTGTTTTTTTTTAAGAAATAGGAAAATATAAGGGATTTGGATCATATTTAGTTTTGTGTGATTTAGTATAGTTAACAAAGTCCTATGACTGAACACATATGGTTTGGACAGTGTTTTGCATATCTTTAAACTTTTGATGTTAGAATAAAGCTGAAGAAATAGCTTTAGCATCGTTCCTATGATAGAGGTTGGTAGACAGGTAAAGTTCACTCCTCTATAGTGTCTTTTAATTCACTGTGCCATGATTGTCAAGATATATGACGAGTAATATTCTAGTTGTATTTTGATCCTATGCATCTATCTTCGCTATCCTTATTTCATGAATCTGCATCGGTCAGAAAGATATTTTCAAAGAAATAATGAATAAAATAGAACTGAAGATATGTTATCGTTTATGTAAGAATAGTTTATTTGCTTGAATGTATAGAATTGTGTAACTTTAAAATTGAAAGTCCAAAATATCATAAAGAGAGAAAGAATCATATAATACATTGTAAAATTAATTCAGAAATGAATATAAGATTTTGAAAAGAAATCTAAACCAAGTATTTTAAAAGTGATAATAAAATTTGAATTTTTTTAAAAATATTAATGTTGGAGGGAATGAGTATTGCATATTTATCAAGAGAAAATTCAATAAGGTATAATAAACATATACTTGTGCATGGTATATTAATAGTTATAATTATATCATCCAAAGTAAGGCTTGAATGAGAATATTAGGATTAATAAACATCGGATAATGAATAATAAAAACCTAATACCGAATGTAGAATAGTGTTTTGATTTTGTAAGATTCCATACAACCAATATGAAACTAAATTTTATTATTTTGTAGAGTTTTATTACAAATATAAATTTTTGTAAAAAATATAATTTTAATAATATTAGGGATGCAAAGTGTTTGTGATAATCATCTAAGAAATGCATTTTGTAATAAGCTAACCATAATAATAAATCAAGTAATAATACTGTATCTTCTTAAGTGTTAAAAAAAATAAGATTTAACTAGGAAAAGTAAATAATATTTTGATTTCATTTTATAAACTAATAAACTAAGTTGAGATATGAAAGTAAGGGATATCCAATGTACATAGTGTAAAAATATTGTTAATTTATTTATGTTGTTAATAAACTTTGTTTTAAATTTGTTTTAAAGTTTTTGTGTCCAAGTTGTTATTTCTCCACATGGATGCATGAAATCACGATACATTTATAATTGAAACAGACATATAAATTTTGCACAAAAGGTAAACATAAAAGTGTTATAAGAATTTTGAGAATTTATTGGTATGTTAAAATTAAAAGATCATAATTTTATATTATTTATTGGTCATAAGTTGGTTGCCACAATATTACATTAAATTATATGCTAATGTTGCCACACGTATTCTATTGTCAGATTATTAAAATACTACCACGTACGTATTTATTTATTTCATTTAGGAAGAAATAAGATTATATTATATTATTATTGTTATTATTATTTTTATTATTATTAGTTGCTGTGTAGTAGATTATGACATAAAATTCCCTTTTCATATTTTACTACCGTAATTTTAAATCAGTTAGAATACAATTTATGTACCTGAGATTTTATTTTATTTTACTTCATTTTATTTAATTGAGCTAGATTCTTGTTATAAAGAAGATTAAGATATGATTATTATTTTAAGCGTAGTGAATAGAGCTCAAAAGTCGTAAGAATACTATGAGTTAGTTATTTGGTATAGTAAAAAGGGGGGATAGTGTTCTTATGCCATTGAGGTAGTATCGTGTGGATAATGGCTCAATGTAGTCTATCTCGTTCCCCGTATTGTCACTCCATGTCTCATGAAAATAGTAAATATTTGTTAATTCATTTTAAAATTGAACCGTATTTGTATTTAAAAATTAGAGCTAGTAATCATTTTAATTGATGCTGAATATTTCATTTATTTATTTGTTAACTGAGCTAGAACCCGTAATATTAGTAATAAGCAATATATTTTGGGGTGAGGATGCGCGGGGGGAGGTTAGAATATATATATATATATATATATATATATATATATATATATATATATATATATATATATATATATATATATATATATATATATATATAAACAAGTCATATATAACATGACATTACTTTTATAAGCTTGTAGTTACAAAAATGCTTACAGGGAAGGTACCAATTGCTCAAACAAACTCTTAATTAATAAGTGTGGTATGAGAAAACATTTAAAATCTCCATCCAGAACACTCTCTTCTCCAAACCAACTGAAGCTCTTATGGCTCATGTGTGTGTGTGTGTGCGTGATTTGATTAATGAATAACTTTGAATGAAAAAAATGTACATTCATTATATTATGTTTATGTTTTATATAAACAACTTTAATATGTAAACATTTATACAAGTGCAATAACTTTTTAACTTGATTCTATTGGATAGTTATTCTACTTAGAATAGACATTTTCTTAAAAAAAGATACAAATATTAATCACATAAATTCATTTAATATATATTACTCCCTCTGTATTATAATATCAATTGCTTTATCTATATTTACTTTTTGTGATTTTATATATAAATTATTATGAGAATTCTGATAAATTGTTTGAATACCTATTAATTTGTGATGGCGTAACTCTTTATTTTCTTACATAGTAAAGTTTAGGCTAAATGTCATATTTTTTTTTTATTTAATGGCTATATAATTATATTAGATCATTAATAAAGGAGAAACTTTATTGCTAAAAAATGTTGACTTGACAACAGATTAAAAATGTTAGTTGTTATTGATATTGAGATTGTCTAACTGCGGATTGGTTTTAATGATTACGTATAAACCCATTTGCCATGAGCATTATTACAATTTTGTTGTAATTTATTATTGTAATTTGCAACATTATAATTGATTATTTATTAGTTTACATTCAGAATATGTTATATTTACCTGTTAAAAATATTTATTTAAGCTTCTTCACATCACCACATAAATCAGTGTTGTCAGGCTGCAATCTTCAGGGTCCATTTAAATACAGTAGGCCATATATAAAAATGGGATTCCAATTTTTATATTAAAATGGAATGTGACAACTAATAGAGATTTTTGATTGTTATTGATATTGGGATTTTCCACAGGTTGACTAGTTTTAATGATTATTTATAATTTATGTGTTGTCAAGTAAATATATTATGTACTACCATATAATATCAAATTGTCCATGCACTTTTCTATTGTTACACAATACTTAATTTACCACCGTTTTTACAGTTTACAGTTTTTATCATCCCAGAAATCAAGTTCAGAATTTTATATATCTTAGCTCAACTGCCCTGAAGCAGATTGCTGTGCAATGAAAACTGTAAATGTAAAAACGATAGTAAATAAAACATTGTAAAACAGTTATAAAGTGCATGGACAATTTAATATTATATGTGACATACATTTGACAATGCAATAAGAAAGAATAGTTATTATATTTCTTGAAGATGATATTGTGTGCTATGAGTTGTCATTGGTTTCAATAAGTAATTGATTACCCATAAAGAAAATAGTTTCCAATATTATCTGATATATCTAAAGATCCAACTGTTTCAACAACTATAGTTGTAGTAGTATGCTTATTTGCACATTATTTCACTCCAAATTGCATGTAATTCTTTAATTCAGAACTCTGAACTTGTGCTCTTAATAATTATAGAGTATGTGCCCGTATAAATGCCTATTTTATTGCAATATATGCCCGTATAAATGCCTATTTTATTGCAATATATACAGAAATAATGGTAGTCTATATGCACACATAGCCTTCCATTTATGTGCAGCTAGAATTTACATATAGAATTATAGTTAAACTTTAGTAAAAAATCACTTATTTAAAATTTAGTCTTAATATTCTTTTAAAATTATTTCATATTTATTCTTTGTTTGAAGCACAGATGGTAAAGTTGTTTACAAGTTAATATTTGTTCAAAATTATATTTTAGTCAAAGATTGACCAGATTCGCATTACATAAAATTATTTCCAGTTTATTCTTTGTTAGAAGTGCTGGGGGTAAAGTTGTTTACACGTTAATACTTGCTCAAATTATATTTTAGTTGAAGATTGACTAGATTAGCATTTTTTAAAATTAGTTTAGGTTTACAATTACGTTCAAAACTGCAGACTGTGAAGTTGTTTATGAGTTTTCACATTTGACCAAAATAGCATATTAACTTAATTTGCCATATAGCTAAAAATTCAATTTAAAATTCATTCCATCATAAATCTTTACTTGGCCATTTGTAGGGGCCCAGAAAGTTTTTTACTTGTAGATTTACGTGTAGTAAAAGGTAATTAAGAGCATGAGATTTGAAGTAGTAAAAATAATGTAGTTAGTGTAGGATAGAAATAGGGATGTGTGCTATTTTCTCTATAAACATCATGGGGAGATGGAGTTTGAGTATTATATAGAAACACTTGAAGTTTCTAAAATGTGAACCATCGGCTAGTGGAAGATAGAGTGTCACTTTTCTACAAATGGGAATATCATCGACCATCTTACACAAAAAACACCAACAGTCACCCTATAAGTATAATCCAGCTAACTTGATAATAATTGATCCTTGTCTAGAAGCCACATCAGTAATAATGAAGCTATACCCTGTAAGCCACCCCAAACATAAAAAAAATGTATCTTACAAGACACATTAAAATGATCAATCTTTATCTCCTAAACTGTGTCAGAAAGAAATAAGCCCTATTCATATCTGTCAGTGTAGAATAGGAATAACATTCAGAGAAGCCACCGATACATGAACTTCTACTAGAATCTTTCTCGAGAATTATGGTGAACCAATTACTTGTTAATAAATCTTTATGAGCAGACATTTGTGATGCACTCTTTCTACTAGTATATTTGACCTGCATTCAAATCTGAAGTGGCACTGCTCCATCAGTTACCCTCTGCCTTATTAAATAACCCTGGCTTTGATCCAAGCCAGAATCTAAATCAGTTTGATTACTTTCCATCACACATTAGATGAAAATTTATTGATAAGTAACACACGTCCCAGTTAATTTGACTGCACTCATTTTTGCTAAGTTTCTGGTGTATATCTTTGTCAAAAGTCAATGCATAACTTTATATAATATTTATTCATTGTTACTTAATTAAAGAAAGACTGGCCAATGTAAATGATAATTCACTACTGTAACATTTTTTATTATTATATGTAAAGCTAAAATAGTAATCCTATATAAAATAACATTCACCTGCATGTAAATCATTTCTATGCCTTTGTTTTATTTTTGTTACTCCATATCCCAAATTTATAGGTATTTCCCTCCATGTAAAGCTAAATTATTAATCTGTTATTAATATGTATCTTCAGCTCATGTGACTGATTCCTGTACATTTGGTTTTATTAATTATAATCAAAATATATCACCTCTCAGTCTCAATACTTGCTCATAGTCTTTATGAATCACTAGTTAAGTCATTTAGTATTAATGAAGGGGATAAGTCTCATGTTATATCATTTTGCTAGTACCAAAACATGATCAAAGAAATATCAAGTTTAGTCTCAGGCAAGTCATTCACTTCTATGGGATTTGGAAACATGACTGAGAGACTTGAGGTATGATCAGATGTAGAGTGACACCATCGTGACATGATCATCCTGTTTCTCTTTTGTCTAGACTTTCAATCCGTTAAGAAATGTGCAACATGATTATTACATAGATAATTTTTCCCCAGATTATTGCACCACAAATTAGTGGCTTTGAATAGCATACTCACACTCTCTTTGATTGGTTTATATATGTGTGTTAAAAATATTTTTTCCTCAACATATATATGTTAGGTTTTACCCAGGTTGGATAAATACTTTCAATGGAACTGAATGAAATGCATGGGGTGCATATATATATATATATTTTAATTTACTTTCATGTTTAATAAAAAAAAAAAACAATGTAACGAACGTCTGTGCTTGTTACAATATATATATATATATATATCGGATATGATTGCCCAAGCGGGAAACTATTTTTCCATGGCCCTGAACTGTTAATATATTGTTGCAATAATTTTAGTATATGTATCTTTTTTTTGAGTTTGTTGCCACAACATGGGCGAACGATAAATGAAACATACTCTTAATAATAGATTGTGTTTATTTATATATATATGTGTGTATAATTTTTCCCAGGTTTGGATGATCAGTCATGAAATTATTAAATATTTTTACACCCTGTGTACCTGAGATGACATAGCACATATAATTTTTTTTCTTTGAATAATACTTAATATTGTGTTTAGACAGTAGTGATTTTGATATATATATATATATATTCTAACCTCCCCCCGCGCATTCTCACCCCAAAATATACTTTTAACTATTTATAGCTGTATTATTTTATATGGCCAGCTTTTACAACCATAAGCAAGGATATAATTAAGCTTTATTTAACTGTTTTTTTTTAAATAATCCATTACACTTTTACATACCAGGTATTTTTCAGCCTTAAATTGTACTATAAAATCTAATCGATCATACAATTATCAATATATTACACATATGTATTTTAAAATTTAAAATTTTTTAGCAATTGACCATTCTACCTTATTATGACCTATAGATAAGGGCACATAACTTCCCCCTTCAGATAAAAAAATTTAAATTAAACATCTAGTTTAATATCTATTTTATTCATTAATACTCGTCATTTTATTATCTGCTACAACCAAATTCCATCTTATACTACTCAATACAACAGAATACACTGTTTACTATACAAATTTATACAATATCTGGACACTAAAGTCAGACTTTGAACTATTAATACTTATGAAAAATTTTCTACACTTCTGATGGGTATGGGATTAAACTTCTAGCGTTGTATGTCCCTTTTTCACCATCTGGTCTAGTTAATACAAAAGCATTCTCTCCCACTTTTCTAAAAATCTTATGCGGACCTTCATATAATTCTAGAAATTTTCTAAACTGATTTCTTTGTAGGTTGCTAACATGGGGTGTTCTAATAAGAACTAGATCATCAACTTTCAATGGATGTGGTCTATTATGGGATTGCTTTACTCTCTTAGCACCCATAATATATAGCTTTACTTTGGCTTGATTTAAGTCATGATTTTTATCTATTGGCTCTCTTATCAAAGGTATAGGTGTTTGAATTAATAAATTTTCATGTTTGCCATAGTGTAGACAGAATGGTGTAAAGCCTGTGGATTCATTGCAAGTACTATTTATATATTTGACAACCTCAGAGAGTTTATGGACCCACTGTTTATGATCATCAGCTACATAAACTCTGAATAATCTACTGAGCTCCCACATAACACGTTCGCAAGGATTAGACTCCAGATTTCTAATGGAGCTCATAACATGTCTGAGGTGTTGAGTTCGAATCCACTCATTCCATCTACTAGATATAAAAGCAGTTGCATGATCAGTAAGAATTATTTCTGGCTTTCCAACTAATGGAAATTGATACTCAAGCATACATTTAATTACATAATGAGTGCTGGTTTTAGGTACTGGGTAGGCTGAGACTAATTTACTAAAAACATCATACGTAACAAGTATAAATTTTTTACGATTGAATGGTGGCAGAGGCCCATAAAAATCGATCACTAATAATTCATTAGGACGATCTGGAATAATGGGTTGCATGATTCCCACATAAGATTTACTACAGTGTTTAGATTTTTGACATATTTTACACGTTTTAATTTTTTTAATTACGCGTTTGTACATTTTATTCCAAAAAAATATCGATTTTAATATATACACAATTTTTGGTGCTCCATAGTGCCCATATCTACTATGAACGTACATAATTAGTTTATCAATCATGGAGTTAGGGACAACTATCCTCCATGATTCTCCCTGATTATAATTTATATTGTACATAAGCAAATTTTGATAAATTTTATATTTATTAAAAATCATTTTAACGTGTTTATTTTTGCTATGAATATTATATTATCATGATTATTTAAGATAGTCATGATCCTATTTAATCTCATATCCTGACTCTGAATCATAGTGAGATTATTATAATTATCAGCTATAGATTCATCCCTAACCAAATCTATGTTACTGATAATAATGTTTTGATTAACAGGATTTTGTGACATTAAACAGATAGGGTGGCGGCTAAGAATATCAGCAGGGATATTCTGTCTCCCTTCAATATAAAGTACTTTATAATTGAATTGTTGGAGATACAAGCTCCACCTAATAAGTCTCTCATTACTGAGGTAGCCTTTATTTAAAAACTCTAAGCTTCTATGGTCGGTCAATACAATCACAGTAGAACCTAGTAAAAATTGCCTTAATTTCTGAAAAGCCCAGACAACAGCTAGGGTTTCCTTTTCAGTAATAGTGTAGTTCAACTCAGCACCTTTTAGATGTCTGCTCAAAAAGTACAATACATGAGGTACCTGATCCTCATCGAGTTGAAATAACACTATACCCAGACCATAGTAACTACTATCTGTTTGCACATAAAATATTTTATTGAAGTCAGGATAACTTAAAATTACGTGTTTTAAAAATTTATCTTTAATCAAATTAAATTCACGGTCATGATCAGGGGTCCACCTCCACCTCTCAATCTTTTTTAGTAATTTAGATAAATGTATGGTGTCCTCGGCAAAATTTTTATAGAAGCGGTTGTAATAATTACATAACCCAAAAAAAGATTTCAGCTGCTTTACTGTTTTTGGTGTGGGGAAGCACTGAATAGCTGCTATCTTTTCTGGATGGAGCTGGATACCATGCTCACTTATTAAGTGTCCCAGAAAAGTAATTTCTTTCACTGCTATTGAACACTTCTCCAAATTAATTTTTACATTTTTTACAGTGCCTTCACTAAAAAACATTTTTAAATGTTGGAGATGCTCTTCTAAACTGTCAGAAGCAATGACGATATCATCCACATACATGACAATCTTTTCTTTTAATTGCTTTGAAAAAATCATGTCCAAGCATCTGATTAAGCCAGCACCGCTATTAATGAGACCAAAAGGTATCCGTCTGAAAACATACGACTGGCCTTTAAAACGAAATGCTGTGTATTGCTGATCATTCTCATGTAACGGTATTTGCCAATAACTAGCTGTTAAATCAAATGTAGAGAAAATTGACCTCTTATGAAACTTAGTTAGGAGCTCATGTACACATGGAGGAATGTCACACTCTGGTACAGTTATAGAATTCAACATGCGAGCATCTAAACATACCCTAATATTGCCATCCTTCTTTAAAATAACCAATGGGTTTATGTAAGGAGAAGAGTACTTTTTGATTATATCCCACTCTAGCATCATGTCTATTTGACTCTGTACCTCGTCCTGATATTGATATGGAATTGGGTACATCTTTTGATGGAAAGGATCATTACATTTCAACTTAATACGATGGGTATATCCCTCTATTATACCAGGGATTTTAGAAAAAATGCTTTTAAAGCTATACATTAATTGATATAATTTCTCATTTAATTTAGAATCGACTGCACATATATGTTCAATTTTTGCTTTTATGCTAGCATCAATCAATGTATTATGGATGCATAGTAATTGATTGGAAAGGTAATGCACACCATATTCAAAATTAAGCCTTTCCTTCTTACAGGTAAATATTTTATTAGAAAAATCTATTTTACAATCATTTAAAATCATGAAGTCAACACCTATTATAGCTTCATGTATCTATCCAGGCATAATAAGAAAAACATGCCCAAACTCTGTATTATTAATTTTGAAGGTAATCCAAACTTGTGTATTTGTTAACTTAGTTCTCTTTCCATTTTCTAGAGTTACATGTATTGGTTTTACTGGCAGTGAAGGTATATCACCTTTTATGCATACCAGATTATTATAAGTTGACTCTGATATTATGGAAGCTTGGCTTCCAGAGTCAATCAATGCTTCAACTTTTATATTTTTAATGTTTAAAATTACAACCGGACATTGATACATAATAGGTGGTTCACCTATTGTAAAGGGTTCTAAGAAATCAATGTCTAAATCCAAAGTATTCAGCATCCACATCTGATCGTTCCCCATTTCGTTAGCACCTGGTCCTTGCAAAGAGGAACTAATCCACAAAGACCTCTTCAGTTTAACTTTTTCTCACTTGTTTTTATATTGGGTTTCTTTAAAATAGTAGTAATACCACTAGTAGAGGGTTGATTATTTTGCAACTCTACCCTACTTCTAGATTTGTCAAATCTAACCACTTTCTTAGCATATGGATATACCCTATTTCTATCACTAGAACTATATCTTCTTTTAAAGCCTATTTGATGCCTTTGACTATTATAGACAACATAGATATTAGATAATGGATAGTTATTTCTTTCTCTATTTGTTTTGAATCTATTATCTAAAGATGTTCCAGTGTTTTCTAGTGCATCTAATACTTCTGACACCTCTTCTATTGAATTACGGTCCACTGCAATTAATAGTTGCTCCACATTTCTGGGCAAATTATGTCGTATTATTCTTACTATCTGTCCTTCAGACAACGGACATGCCGTTAGTGTTTTTAATCGAATAGCCTGACTTCTAAAGAAACTAGTATAGCTACCTTTATTCAATTGATATTTTTCCTGAGTTATCTGGAACCTAATGCTATCTTGCTTGTCAGAGTTCCAGAAACTACCTGTTATTAAACATCTAAAGTCAACATAGGTATTTGGCCTTTCAAAAAGTGACTGCCACCAGTCTTTGGCAGTACCTCCTAAGTGATTACTACAGATGGCCAACTTTTCCTTTTCAGTTAAAACACATATTGAGAATAGCTCATCTAAACTATTTAGAAACTCATATGGATTTTTGGCATGGTCACCTCTAAATGGTTTGACCCTCATAAAGCGTAATGCCATCGAGTTATTTGTTCCTCCCTCACAACTAGTATTTCCTTTAATTATTCGGCTGTCTATTTCTTTATTATTATCAGATTCTATTTGAATACCTTCCTCCTTTCTTACATACTCTATTTTATCTATTGGGAATGGACTTTTATATTCTTCACATTTACTATGTGATGCTTTTTCTTTACCTAATGGATTTTATTTCTTCTATTTGTTTGTATACCTGTTGTAATTTTCCTTCCAAATTTACCTGTCCAATCACTTGATCTATGTATATCTTTTGTTCCTGTCTAAACCTATCTAAGTTTTGATGAATAGATTCCTTATACTCATTACTATTTCTCTCTACCTGCATTACTTGTTCTTTTACGTTCTTTTGTAAGCGCTTTATATTCTCACCTATTTTAGACCTGTACTACTGATCATCCTCCTTCCCAATATTAAAATCCTTTAATTTTCCCATCAAACCTTCTTCTATTTCTTCTTTTATATCTCTCCTATTTTTCACTACTAAATCATTAAACTTATCCACATTTCTCTCTCCATTTCATCTTTCATCCTTATTCTACTCTGCATTATCTCTTCCTTTATCTCACATATTTCATTATTAATATCTAATTTATTATTATCAAACTCCTGTTTTAACTTGCTATTATTGGTCTGACATTGACTGATAGAATCCTCTATTTGTTTGTTTATACCTTTTATAGCAATTTCAGAAAATTCTGTAAACTTAGTCTTGAGCAATTCCTGATTATTACAATCTATTTGTTCTATTTCCTCCCTTAAAGAACTAATAATTTTTTCACTATTGTCCAATCTTGATTCCAAGCCATTAAATTTATTATGTGCTTCCTCCTTAAAGTCTTCCATAGTCTTACAAGTATCATTGAGTTTTTTATTCATAGTATCTATACATGCTTTGATTTCATTACTATTTTTACTCATAATTTCATTGAGAGATTCAAATTTTATATTACTCTCTTCTATATTTCTACTTATATTTTCTTGAATCTCTTCTCTATTTTTTCTATTATCTTCTTGAATCTCTTCTCTATTGTTTCTATTATTTTCATTGAGAGATTCAAATTTTATATTATTTTCTTACTCTATTTCTATTTATATTCTCATTAATCTTTTTCATCATCAGTGCTATTTGAGACAATGAGAAGCTATCTACATCTCTTTTATGTGGGACTACTTCTTCTTCATCTATTTTTAATTCCCTAATCTTTTCTTCTCCTTTTATTTCATCATCTGTAATTTGTACAATATCTGTAATTGTTTCTATATTAATTGTCTCTTCCACTTCCCTTTCCTCCTCACAACTACTATCCACAATGAATTCAGATATTTCCTCTACTGAACTGTTATCTTGATTATCCATTTTTTTCTTTATAATACTTTTTCCTCAAAATTTAATATCCCAATAATATGTTACTATTAACTTCTCATAAAATAATTTCTTACCATTTCCTTTATCTCATCCAACCATCACCCACAATAACTATAGACAATACCTTCTATACATCTTATACTATCTAACTAATTATAATAACAATAACAATTAAATTATATGTGTCACAACATCATTTCCCACATGCATGATTCACAAATATTTTGCACAAATTAAAACACTTTCAAATATATTTTTCAATAATACTTCTATAATTGACATGGTCATATTAAATACCAATAATCGTTAGCCACACATGCACATTTTAAATTTTGTTTGTCAATTGACCCACAATAGTATAGTACGATTTTTTAAACAATCAGATTATCTACCACATAAAATTGAAATTATTTTAATAACAAATACTTACTTTACTTTAATAACTAAATCCTAATAATTATTTCTATAATCAAATATGAAATTATCTACTTCTGTAAAATATGTCTATTGACAATCTCCCGATTTACATGAACAAATTCAAATACTAAACTATATGTAACTCCACTACACATCATGCAGTCTCATTGGAAGAGCAAAATTTAACCTTCTGTTAGTTGAATCCAACCTATCGATTGTAGTTCCAACTACACATCGAGCAACACATTGGGTGATCACAATCTAACCTCCCCCCACGCATTCTCACCCCAAAATATACTTTTAACTATTTATAGCTGTATTATTTTATATGGCCAGCTTTTACAACCATAAGCAAGGATATAATTAAGCTTTATTTAACTGTTTTTTTTTAAATAATCCATTACACTTTTACATACCAGGTATTTTTCAGCCTTAAATTGTACTATAAAATCTAATCGATCATACAATTATCAATATATTACACAAACGTATTTTAAAATTTAAAATTTTTTAGCAATTGACCATTCTACCTTATTATGACCTATAGATAAGGGCACAATATATATATACATATATATAAGGTTTGTAGAGTTGGTGAACCATGTGGCTTGAGTTAGTTACACAACCTGTTTTATTATTACATATTTCCCATTCAAAAAAAACTTGTAACTGGTAGTAATTAATGGAGTTTAAAGCATTTAAAGTCAAAAATAAAGTGTGATTCAAAAGGAAATATAGAAGAAATGATCAAGCAAGAATAAAAAGTTATACATGCAAACTGGGGAGAAAAGAAGGAAGAAGGAAGAATTTTTTATAGAGGGAAAAATGTCAAGCAGCAAGAAAGAAGGTGGGTGAGTTCAAATTTATTTTTTAGTGTGTTTATTATATATTTAATGATTTCTTTTGTTAAAGTGTGTTAAGTGGCAAAAAAAAGGGAGCATACAGAAATGACAATAGAGATAGTTACAGGTAGAAAGGTCTGTGGGAGATAATGGCAAGTCAGTTATCCAAAATGAAAGAAAGTAAATCAATTAGAAATAAGAAATACAAAGAATATAAAGTGGAAGGAGAAAGAAAGGAGGAAGGAAAACAAGAACAAGAAAATCAGATAGAAACATAATGGTGTTGATGAAATGGTTGAGGGAAAAAATGAAAAAATGAAAAGGCTGAAAGGAAAAAGAAAAAAAATAGAGAAGAAAGGGAAAGAACAAGGCTTGGAAGAAGAAGAAAAATGATGGAGAGATAAAGGAAAAAATGAGAAAGGACTAAAGAGGAAAAAAAAGGAAAAAGAGAGAAGAAAAAGAAAAAAAGAGAGATAAATAGGAAAGGAGACAGGACATGGATGATATATTTATAGACATCTGGGAAATGTTAGAGCACAGGGAAGAAAAGATAGAATAGAGGTTGCAAGCTCTAGAAGAAGCAATGGGAAGGTCAGTGAAGTACTGCCAGAAGCAGAATAAGGAAACAGAAAGAGTGCAAGGGGCTCATAGAAGTTCAAAAATATAGAGACTAATTTGAGGATAGTAAAAGAGAAAGTTCTCACTGTACAGAGCAAGCTAGAATGGCAGGAAGAGGGCTTTCACAATGAGATACTAAAGGTAGAATAAGAAACTGAGAATTAAGCAGAAGGCTTCTAAAGGGAGTTTGGAGCTAGTGAGTAAAGGAACCATAGGAAAAAGTAAACATGTTGCATGAGATATAAGGGATGCAGTTAAGAGTGATTAGGATAGTGAATGAACAGAAAGTAACACATGTAGATAGTAAAGAGTTACCTCTGAAAATAGTAGAGTCGTCCAGTGAAAACAAAAGAAACAGAGGATGTAAAATATAATACCATGCATAAAGAAGAAACTAGGGTAGAATGTGTAGGGTATATAGAGGCAGAAGCAGAATGATATGTAAATAATAAACCACCCATCTAATTAGGAAGTCAGAAGGATCAGGGTTATAAGATAAATGATGGTGATGTGGCCCTCATAGAGAGAACATAGGGAATGCAAAAAAAAGCATGATAGGCAATGGTAGGGTTAGGCAGCAATTGTATTTGTCAAAATTTATACAAATCAAAACCATCAAATGGGAAATGGGTGAGAGTTCCCAGACACATTTATGAGGGTTAGCTGAGTTGTTCCTGTTCCAACAATAGAATGACAGAACTGAGTGGTGCTGGCCACACATTACCTACAGAGATATTCAAAATCCTTGTGGGAGGGCTATAAAAATGCCACATATCTTTTAATAGTATACTGCAGCCTTGATAAAGGCATGGAGTGAAGAATGGCAGGACAGGATTTATCATGCCATACTCAGACATCACTAGACAATATTCACAAAGGAAATGCACACACAAATTTTCATGTGTCTAGTGACTCACCTTAGATTTTTGGATTCATTTCCATTTACTGGGACAGAAATAATTTTGATAATCCAATAGGACATGCCAGGGTATGTGCAGCAGATGATGGCTACATGCAGGTTGCATACAATGGAGGAGATGGCTGCATTCCTAACCACCATTGATTATACACCTATATCCAAAGAACTGCCAGATAAATATAGAAAATGAGACTATGTGAAGTATCAGACTGATAGTCAAGTGTGCAGATCATAATGCCATAAATTTAGGGAGAAGGGAAAGTATATTTTGGCTTGTGTTACAATTAATCATAAGAATAGTAGCTTATTTAACTATATTTACTGTGAGGTAATCAATTGTAAGTTGAATGAAATTAGGATGTTAGACTTACGAGATTAAAGGTCTCTTTTAAAAATAGTATATGATATATATATATATATATATATATATATATATATATATATATATATATATATATATATATATATAAGCTTGCCTGTATGTTGGTTTTGTTTCAAAAGTAGTGAATAGAAGTAATGTTAGTTGGCATATTTAGTCATATTTATGGGCATAGTAACAGAGCTGTACCAAAGAAGATAGCCGAGTAATGGTTATGGCAGACATTTGGCTTTGAAAAAAATGGAAAAATATATAAGGAGAGAAAAGAAACAAGGGGTAAATTGTGGTAAGTAGACTCATGAGTAGAAAAAGGAAAGAAATAAAGGGGAAAACATTTTTTTTTCATTTTTTTTGTCCAGGAGTTGATTGCTATGAAATTGTTAGATCTAAAGATTCACCTGTTTCACCCACTATAGTCACAGAAGTATAGTTATTTGTACATTATTTCACTCCAAATGTGCATTTTTAATTCAGAAGTGCAGAAATTGTGCTCTTAGATTTGGAGTGTGTGCCTGTATAAGTGGCTAATTTCATTGCAAAATCTATTCAAGTAATGGGAATATATGCACAATATGGCCCTCCATTTATTAAAATCTGTAAACCTAACAGGGGATTATATAGAGAATTATATTTAAACTTAGTAAAAAAATCACTTATTTAAAAGTTAGTCTTCAATATTCTTTTAAAAATTATTTCAAGTTTATTCTTTGTTCAAATGACAGATGGTAAAGTTGTTTACAGTTAAAATATTTGTTCAAAACTATATTTTAGTTAAAGATTGACCAGATTAGCATTTGTTAAAACTATTCCGTATCGACAAGTGCCAATGGACAAAATTGTTCACAGTTAAAACTGCTTAAAATAAGTTTTAGCAAAGATTGGCCAAAATAGCATTCTTAGACTTATTTTAGGACGTTAAAACTGCAGACTTGAAGTTGTTTATGAGTTTTGCATTTGGAAAATAGCATTTTAACCAATTAGACTTATAGCTTGAAAAAGTCAATTTTAAAAATCAATCAGTCGTAAATCCTGATTTGACCATTTGGAGGAGTTCACCAAGGATGAGTTTTTTTTTAGTTTTATGTGTGGTAATAGATAATTAAAAGCACAAAATTCGAAGCAGTAAACAAATGATGTAGTTAGGCATAAAAAAGAAATAAAGGTGTGTGCAGAATATAGATATAAAAACTTACAGTTTTATTATTATAAAAAATACTATAAAGAAAATATAGAACCAACACATATAACTCTATTTTGGCTGAGAACTATCATTGGAGAAATGGAGTTTGACTATTATACAGAAACACTTAAATTTTCTATGATGAAAACCATCAGCTAGTGGAAGACAGAGTTGCATGTTTGTTTCCACTAGAGCTTTCTACAATTGGCAATAACATCAACCATCTTACACCAAAAACCACCAACCGCCACCCTATAATGTATAACCCAGCCACCTTGATAATAATGAAGTCGTATCTAGAAGCCCCATCAGTAATATTCAGCTCTATCCAGTAAGCCACCCCAGACATAAGCAAACATAATTTAATAAACCACATTAAAATAGTGAAGAGATATCTGCTACAATGAGTCAGAGAGAAAAAAGCTCAATTTGATGGCCATCAATGGAGAATAGGAATGACACTCTGAGAGAAGTCACCCATAAATGGACTTTTACTAGAATTCCTCTCGACAAATACTGTAAACCATGCTAAACAAATCATTCCTTCTTTTAAAAAAAAACCATGAAGCTAATGCTCATTCTATCTCCTGTATAACACTGTTATGTAAGTGTAAATCTGCTTTGCATCTTTAATTTAAAGTAATCAGTTTATCAAATCTTGCTTCATCACCATTATTATTATTATTATTATTATTATTATTATTATTATTATTATTATTATTATTATTATTAGTATTATTATTATTATTATTATTATTATTATTATTATTATTATTATTATTATTATTATTATTATTATTATTATTATTATTATTATTATTATTATTATTATTATTATTATTATTATTATTATTATTATTATTATTATTATTATTATTATTATTATTATTATTATTATTATTATTATTATTATTATTATTATTATTAT
>JAQFVV010001822.1:0-45300 GCA_028023455.1 Epiperipatus broadwayi | reverse complement strand
AAAAGATCAATTAGTCAAGGCTTAATGCTCCCATTTCTGAGATATATCTGTGATTGAATGGATATCAAGATTGTTTTTAAAATAAGAGCAGAGGAAGGCAATAGACTTTGGTGTCAAGATAGTATCAGTTCATATGTAGTGAGATGAAGAATGAGAAGCATCACTAATAAAAACAATATTTTGAAAAACAATGTGCTAAAAGTAAGCTAAAAACTGAGCATTATCAACCCAACTATGTAACCAATTTTACCAGAAAGGCGATGGGAGGAGGAAAATATCTATGAAAGAATCTTTCAATAAGTCTAACATATTAATCTATCCCAACTCATTATTGTCTTCACTTATAATATCCAAACAAAAATTATTCAAGTAGAAACTTGGAGCTATATAAAAAAAGGAAAAATGTAAAGTTAAATGGATGAATTGTAATGAAAATAATTGATAAACTGAAAGCTGTATTAACCTTAAATGGAAATACTTATTAATCTAAATCTTGGAGCTATAAGAAAATATAATAGAAGGACTATTAATAAACAGTTATTATTAAATTGGAAACCTATATTAGTTTAGAATTAAACAATTAGTGATCTGGAAATTTGGAGCTACAAGAAGGAATAGCTAACCTGAAAGGAAATAATTGTTAAATTGCAACATATAACTGCAGAAGAACAAAAAAAAATCAATGGTAAAGACAAAAATGAGATATAAAATATGTATATATTTACAAATACAAAATTATTTTTTAAGGAAAGTATTAAGTACCGATATTGTTGTGTTTTTTTTTTAATTTTTTTTTATTTATTAGATAAGTCTGTGGGACATCCTCATTTCAAAAAAAGGGGGGGAGAAAGGTTTAAGTTAAAAGTTAATTTTTTTTATTATGAAATATTTTTGGGAAGGGTTAATTATTGTAGAAAACTCTCATTTAATTTAAATGAGTTATTATTTAAAAGAATCATAAGGAAATAATAATTGTATGTTATGTAATATTATAAATATAGGGACAATCAATATGTACATTTTTGGATATTTCACATTATTTTTTAAATTTTTATTTATTAAGTAACTTTATTGTTTTAAAAAATAAGTTTCTGAAATTATTTTTTATTGATGTCTTTATTCTTTTAGCTATCTGTTCTGCGAGGTAGCAGTGTGTGTGGGTGGGGGTGTGTGATTTTATCATAGCATTGTGCTTAAATGAATTTATAGATTATTCCAGTAAGGTTTATTCTGTATTTGACTACTTCTCGCTTGTTCACAATTTCTAGGATCATTGCAATTTCATGCTATTTCCAGAATAGCAGTTTTTACAATACTTAAGCATGGATATATATGTGTGAGGATATCCAGAAAATTTACTATATGGTGCAAAGGTAAAGGTGATCTTTAAAATTTACATACTTCATTTTATTTTATTATAATAACCAATTTATTAATGTCCAGTACACTGAAGATAGCAGATGGCCAAAAGCATTGATGATGATTTGTATGATCTCTTAAGCATTTTTTATGTCCACTATTTTAGATATTTCAGATTTTATATTGTCACTTTTAAATCCAGTCACAAAGAATGGCTGTTTATTGATTCTTTTAATAATTAATGCTGTATGGTAATGCTACATTATGCTTATTATTACTTATAATTATTTCAAGTGCTGATTCTCTGCTCAGTGACAATGATGCTCAGGATGATTTACATCATTCCAATATCAGCCTATATATTTCATTTCATTAAATTTATATTTAAAAAAATCAGCCTTCAAATAGCACTAACAAAGCCAAGAATTGTTGAACAGCTCTTAAAGCTTAATAGGAAAAGTACGTTACTCATAAGTTTGCCAGATAATAAAAATTTTAATAGATTAACATTTCCGTTTTATCTTCTTAATAAAATTTAAAAAAAAAATACTTATATGTCAGCCAGCACACTAATGAATAACTAGCCTGAGTTGGAGATGCCTGAAAAAATGTATATATAAATTTCTAAAAATAAATTTTAAGACTTATTTGGCCTAGCTTCAAACCCTATGTCATGTATATAGGGCAGATGTGTAACCATTATTCCTGAAACATTACAGAGCAATAATATATTGAAAAATTGAAATGGCTATAAAAATTCCCTTTTGCCATTTTCAAATAACATATTGCGCATGTGTCAATTCTATGATTATATTTGAATAATTAAAATTCTATGAATTTATAAATTATGTTAATTATTCCTCAAATTATTCTAATAATTTTTATATATTTGTTTTTTTATGATACAATTATTAGTTAATTTATTAATAATCTTTTATTAATAAATATTTTAATAATGAACCTAAATACTTTTATATTTTTTCAAAAAATAGTTGTTTTTGTATATGTTAGGATTAAGGCAATATGAAAATATGGTAATAGAATTCGAAATAAGCAACTCGAAAAGAAAATTTAAATAAATCCATATCAGTTTGTGTACATGAAATATCATTTATATAAAGTATAAGTTTGTACACTTCATTTTGTGTTATTCTATAATAATTAAAAAAGCAAATCATATATAACATGACATTACTTTTATAAGTTTATTCTATGTGTTAAATGTGTGTGGATAATTCATTTGTAAATGAGTTTGTCCATATTACATGTTAAAACATGCCTTGCTAATCTGAACCCATGAGTTACATGTGGCCCAGCATGTTAAATTTTGTATTTGATGGGTGTTTATGTATTAAAATAATTTTTTTTCATTCACTTTATGCTTTCTTTCATTTTTATTGTGATTAGTCAATTTTAAATTTAATTATATATATATTTAAAAAGCAGATTTATATTTTAATCTGTAAATTTACTTTATAGATTAAATAATAAATTTTGGAGTATAGCTGTATCATGTTCCATAGAAAATAACTCTCCGATTACTGAAACACATGTGCGCATGTTACCATATAAGCTGAAAATTGTTTCATGAACATTTGTGAGCAAAAATAATGTAAAAAATTGCTTAATTTACAGAATAACAACATGGGAATTATTTATTTCAGAAAATAATTGTGAAATTTATCTGAATAAGAATCTGGTAAAGCCGATACATATTTATTTGTGAAGTTCAAAATAAAAGTCAATTTGGTTAACAAACATATTGTTAGAGGTAACTTTTCACGGACTCACTATTAATTTTAATAAATTTAATTTATGCATGTATTTATCAGTCAAATTTAATTGTTTAATTTATATATCAATATTTGTGAAATCATTCATAAATTAAAGTTTTTCAGAATGAGTTCCAGTAAAGAAAAATGAAAGATGAAACCAAACAATACGTTGCATCGGGAAGAAGATTGCTTCTTCAAATATCAGCCCTCTAAATTGATGTGGTTAATTTATAGATTATATTCAAGAAATATAATGTGAAAAGACATCATCAAACAGTATATGCCAAATGGATAAATTCCAGTTAGAAAGTTAGAAAATTTAATTATGCTTAAAATTGCTACTAAAGAGTCAGCAAATGATATTCAGTGCAACATTGCAAGAGCCAACCATTATTGGAAAGCAAGCTATTCATTTGCCTTCTCACTAGCAAAAAAAAAGAAAGAAACTATTTTCAGATAGTAAACTAGTGAAACTATTTAAAAGCAGTCTTACAAGATCATTTTCCAGAAAAAGAAAATATTTTCAAGCATCAGTTTATTGTGCCAAACCATATGTTTCCATATTAATGACATTGAAGCTGAAATTCAATTTCGTTTACAAGTTTGAATACAAAAATCTCTGGTATTCGATGAGAGCAGACATTTTTAATATAACTTAATTTGTGATATTTGTTTGTTGCTTAAATTATTGTTTTCAAATAACTGAAGAAATGTTACATCTTTTAAACTTGAAAGATAAGATATGTCTATAGGAGATGATATTTTCCAGTCAATTAAAAATTATCTGACTGAAAATAACTTGAATTTTAAAGCATTTTCAGGTATAACCATCTAGCTATGATCAGTAAAAATAAAAGAACTGTAACATTACTTATGGATAAATGAGAATTAAAAGTCATTAAGAACATTGATATATTTGTTTTTCATTGTTTGATACATCATCAAAATGTATGTACACAAACATTATCCATGAATCACATTATAAATTTTGTTATACTTTTGCATTGGCAATTTAATCAATTTCTTAACAAATTAGATCCAGAATATATATTTTACCAATGTTATATAGCTAAGTTGAAAAACCTGTCTGAAATGAGTGTTTGACTTAGATGAATAATATTTATGAGTGAGAAAAAAAAAGGTTCCTGAATTAGGAAATAATGATTGTTTGTCAGATCCATGATTTTTAAGAGATCAAAAAAACTTAAGCAGGTCAATAAATAATTGCAAGGGAAAAATACTCTAATAATTGATACTTGCAATTTTATAAAGGCATTTCACAAAAAAATATTGCTATTTGAAAGTTAGCTTAGAAATGATAATGCTATATACTTTCATCTGTGAAATAACTTTCGTTAAGATAAGAATTTCTCAAAACATGCAAATGAAATAAAAATACCATTGGCTGTATTTGATGGTCATTTTTAAGATTTTAAAAAGGTCAAAATATTTGCAATATATTCTTTTCTATATTAATATACACACTGTTTCCATAAACCTGAAAGTAGACAGGGCAATGCTGAATTAAAACACATTTTTGAAATGACATTAAAAATAAATTTTTATAACACATAAATTATATCTGAAAAATATCCCAATTTTAAGAAATTTTGCCTAAAGAATTATATGTGCTTTTGGTCTGTTTATATTTAAACTATTGAAATATTATCTGATTCCATCGCACTCTAATTTACATATTGCTGTTACAGCAGCATAATTTTTCACCACCTTTATGCCATTTACTGCTGTCCTGTACTGTCCTATTTACTATCCTGATTAATTTGAAATGTATAGCTTTCATTAGTGAGTACCTTTAATCTTAGACCAATGCACTTGGATTTTTAAAATCTAATGTACCCTCCTTCCAGCACCTATCATTTTCCTCTCTGCTATACTATCAAGCAGAGCTGATATCTTTATAGTGATAAGTGCTGGAAAGAGTATATCTTAGCTTTATAGTATAACAAAGAGTAAATGGTAGGTCCTGGGAGGAGGATGCATTAGATCCTAAAGATCCAGATGTAATAGTATAAGATCCAAAACTGTTCACTGACTAAAGCCATAAGCTTGAAACTAGACTGAGGTTATTAAATAGAATAGCATACAATATGGATTTAATGAGCACTGTCACCTGACATCTGTTATCGCTTACAAAAGCTTACAGTAAGAGGCATAGAGTTGTTGGAAAAATTATGCTTCTCTCCACTTATATTTCTGAAACTTTTTTTTTCAAAAATGAAATTTTCAAAAAGAAAAATCATGCTTCGTTAACAGATGAAAATTTACAAAATCAGTAAAAGTTGGATTTTAAAAAAATTAAATGAGACAAAAAAAAAAAAAAAAATATCACATTAATTATGTTTCATTTGTTTTTGTATTTGCTTATGTGCACTAAGAATAAAAAGTAATAGTCTGTGTTGCAATTATTTGTATTCATATTTTTTAAAAATATGTAAAGAATTTAGGCTTTGGCAACTTTATGATTTTCTTTTGGAATTGCTTCTCTAAACGGTTCTACACATATTATAAAAATTCATATTCATCCTAGATATTTGAGGGCAGAGGTTGAATTTCACAATCTCCTTGACTATGCCTATGACAGTAGGTGTAAAGACTTGTGACTCATGAAAAGGTAACTCACGATCAAAGAGGACCATGAAGACATTTAGACTAACCAAGCCTACCTTATCATGTAGATTTATATGCATTGGTACATAGAGATATTGTAAATAGGATTTCTATTATTAAATCAGATTTTTTAGTCTGACGAAACGTACATATGATGGAAAACGATAAATTGTATTTATTTTTGGTAAAAGTAGATACAAAACAATGAGATAAGTTTAATTTTAAATATCTGATGATGATAAAAAGGATTTAAGCATAAAATGTGTTGATTAATTTATAGTAAAAAAGGAGGGGAGAGAAATTTTAAAAAATAATTAGTTAATCCATGACTTTACAAAGATATTAAAATAATAATAATTTGAGACAACAGTTTTAAAGTAAATTTTGTTTGACCAAATTATTTATAGTTATATTTTAAATATTAAAGGAGCTTAAATGGGTTATAGTACATGATAATAATAAAGTATTTTAAGTCACTGGGATAATGTGAATGAAATCAAAATCTAGGTAGTTGTGAAAATGTCTGCTGGTGCATGAGTTTGGTTCCTTGTTTTAATTTGTTCGAAAGAAGGCTTTATAACTGAGAGATGTCGGATTAAATCAATATCTTATGAACAAGAATTTTGAAAACAAATGAAGTGGTGATTTTTAGGTTGGAAAAAATATCTCTGTATATATTATCAATAAGGCTCATTGATGTTTTTGTATGAGAAGGAATAAGATAAGTGAAAAGTTTGATATATTGGAAGAGAGATGCATTCTAATATGAAGTGATCCATGGTATCTACATATCTAAAATTCAAGATATACAATATATATATTTAAAGTTGTAATTATAAATTTATTAAACGCACATTGATTACGTAAGTAATATTTACTGAGGCTATAACCTCGATAATATGCGTATAAAATGTGATAGTAGGGACCTCTACAGGTGTTTTAACCACAAGCTTACTGTAAACTTCATTTTGCAAAAAATAAAATAAAAATTGATGTAAAGATCTTTGATCTTAGGTTTAATTTAAAAGTCCAGATATTTTATTTCCAGGTATCAATGTTTGTATTATTCTTGTTTTCAGTTTTATGTTATCCAAAATCTAATTTTGTCAAAGAAGTGATTGTATGCTGAGCAATAAAGCTAAGTAATGTCTTGAGAAAATTATGGTTAATAGAAGAGAGGTATCAGTGGGAATAACAGAAATAAAGTTGTCTATTTCTGGGTAGTCAATGATTAATCAAATTATTTCAGTTAAAGAGTCAAATAATATTAAATATTTGTATAGCAATTGGGAAAAGAAACCTGAAATTATCAAAGTTAAATATACAGTTTTAACTTGAATCGCTTTATTGCTTGAGAGTTTCTAAATGCAAAGATATCAATGAAGACTCCTAATATTATACAGTTATCAGTAAATGCAATTATAGTATTCTTTCTGTATCCATTGCAGAAATATTATCTCATTACTATATATTCCTGCAACAAAGAAGAGGTTGATAGATTCTGTATATTGCAGAGTAAAATTTACACAATCTAGATATTGCCATTTTCTGTGATGTCTTTAACTGCATTCATAGTGCAATATAATAGTCATTAAGTATTGAGCTTCATCATCTTTCATTGAGACCATGACATTGCCATATCCATCATATGCTATATTCTTTATAGGTAGACAATGATCATTGATAATTGACCTTTTTTTCATAATGCAATTAAACAACAAATACACAATAAATTAATTGGTCATGTGTCACCTTCTCTGATCATGCATGTGAAATATTAAGAATACTTACATCACTCTGCAGTATGTCCAAATATGATTACACCATTAAATGAAATATTGCTTGGGATTCAATGTTAACCATTAATAACATCTCTAATACTATCATAGTTTTTAATTAATATTTGATAGCAAAACATATTTTCAAATAGAGGCCTAGTTAATGTTTAAAAATACTTTAAATATCCTGTGTGTAAATGCTATCACTCAATATCAAACAAGATCTTTGGGAAAGCAATGTTTAGATGATATTAATACCACAGTAAATACAATAACAAATATCAAAGAGGTGGAATTTCTGATTCATAAATTACAGAAAACAGCTGATTATCTATATGTTCTTTATAATCAGATATATAAACCAAAAAAGATCATATCAAACTTATCAAACTAATGAAGTCAACAATATACCTGGACAACTACTATCAATGCAATGTTGATAGAGTAACATCTTGAAGGTTTGTGATATTGGTATTTCAGTTATATTTATACATTGGACTATTTCCATCATCTAATAAAAGTATTGAATGTCTTTAAAAAAATTTAACTTTATTTAAATATTTCAAATACATTCAACTGTTAGTAATAGCTCACAGGTTAGTGTATACACAACATTTTGAGAGTTATTCTCATCTCTTCTTCTGGTGTTTCTGACCTGATTAGTAACAGTACTAGCATGGGAATTGAACCTGAACCCTTAAATTTTTGAAAATTGAATTTTAAGGTAATTCTCTAACCAACTGAGCCATAATGCCAAAGGCAACAGTCAGTAGAAATTTTATATACTTATCTATGAAGTTCCTCCTAATTTCCCGAATTTTTCCTAAGAGTAAAGTTGATTAATGGTTTTGTACATTATGTGTAGTGGCGCTACATTGACTTATGGTGTTATTCACCATTGTCATGGCTTCTTTAAATTTTCTTCTTTGTATCTTTTCTTCTCTATCCAATATTTTTGTACTTTCTCAATTGAACTTATGTTCATTGGTACATAATGGTCTGCTACCTTAACCACATTTTTTCTCTTCTAATCATCAGTTTGTGTTCTTGCAATCACCTTTCAATGGGAAATTCATCTCACCAACATACATTTTTCAACACTTTCATATTTCATAGATGCAGTTTTTGCTTTTCAGCATTTCAAGTATAAGCTTTAAAGATGTTAAATTCCTCATAGTGTAGTGTGGCTCTAGAACGCTGTTCTGATGTTATACTTATTGCAGATTTTTCTTAATTTTTTTCCAATTTTTGGTATGTATGGGTACACTACCATATCAATAACCATTTTTTCTTTTGATGACTCCTTTTATTGTCTATTTAAGGTTTTCTTAATAACAGTTAATGGATAACCATTTTTTATAAGAGTTTGTTCTATATAAATCTTTTCTTTTTTAAAATCACTGGTTTTTAAACAAACTTCTTTTGCTCTAATCTCTAGTGATAGTACAAGTCCATGTTTTGTGTTTCTGGTGTGATTGGATGTATGTGCTAAGTATCTTCCTTTAGGTGTGTTTTTTTTTATAAAATGTACTTTTGATTTTGCCATGAGGGAGTCTTGTCACAAGAATATCTAAAAATGCCAATATTTGTTATTGTTATTGATTCTATTGTAAATTTGATTGAAGGTGATATGTGTTGATGTCATTCCAGAAAGTTTGTAATAGTGCTCTACCACATGGACATACAGCAAATGTATCATCCATGTACTGAAGCCAAACTTTAAGTTATATGAAGTAGTCTTTATGGCTGTGGTTTCAAGTTCCTCCAAATAAATATTCATAATTAGGCTGACAATGATGAGCCTATATCCATTCCTTGATTTTTTTGGAAGAATATTTAATATGAAAAAGAAATCTGTAGTCCTAAACAACAATCATCTGCAAACCAATATTTAAAAGTAAATGATCTTAAAAAATTCATGATAAGCCAACTGAAAGCACATATAACACTAGATAAAATAGAGCTGAAATATACAAGAACTTGTATTACATCTTAATTCTAATATTGCACAGATATTATAACTATCTCTGTTTAAATAAAGTTGATCACCCTAATCTATCAACAAATATATTTTGTTGCAAAAAAAAAAAATAGAAAAAAAAAGTCTTGCAACTTTGACTTGAGACTAATAATAATTGAAGACAAAGACAAAAAAATATTTGCATGAATCGTCTTTAAAAAAATTAATGATTTGATTGTGCCTAAACTATCCAAGATGAACCATGCTGTTAAAGAATGTGAGATATCTCAAGTCATATTTGTAGACTAGAAGGTCACATTGTACGCAAAGTGAATAAGTACACAGACTATGTAGCCTTCCAGATAGATTTCAAGAATGCATTTGATGTAGTAAATTGGAATATTTGTTCTTGACACCTACTAATTATTACATCAGCACCAACATCTAGTTACAGCCATCTAAAATTACATTATAAATAGATCCATTAAATTCAAGAGCTGGATATGCCTCTCAACTGCATTCAAATCTAGTGGAAGGATCCACAGGCAACACCATTGATATCCATTAATCAGGATGAATAAAGCAAGCTACTGGACATCTTTATTTGGGAGTCACAGTAAACACTAATTTATTGGTAGATGATATTATAATATTTCAAAGTTTGCTAATATTCCCCTTATTCTAAAGATATTATATAACTACTAGACAATGAATGAATACTTACAACAGCTAGGAAAATTATCCATGTAGTAGCTGTTTGTATTGAACTTTACAAGTGTGCCAATAGCATTTCTGGGTTAATCTACTAACCTATTCAAGATTAAAATGAGTAACCAATTAAATTAACTAATTCTTAGCAAATTTGCAGATAGAATTAAACTATTCTCACCAAAGTTATTATACCAATGGTAAAGATATCAATAACTAATGCTTTTTTAGAATACATCCTGGCATATTATGACCCCTAAATAAAACTGTTGAAAACCAACATAAATAAAATAAATGCAATAATTAAATCTTATATTTGGAACACATTTTCAGGACTCTAATCAATCAAAACAACTTCTTACTCATTATCAGTCTAAATTGAATCTGCTCCAATCAAGACATAACTTATTTTGCAGCACTAAGAGACTTTGTTTTAATGTATCAGTTATAGTGCATAAACTTAGACCAATATGATTAACTTGATCCCTTTAGTCTTTGATAATATAAAATGTAATTGGGGAAAAAAGGACCACAATGCATGATTCACCGCATATGTAAATACTACAAATTACTTCCCAAATAGTATAATAAAGAAAACATCACCATCAAGAATCTTTACCAGCTATAGAACTATTATCTAGAAATAATGCCCTGAAAATGAAAACAGCTACATAAACAATATTCAACAGTCTATTGTAGTAAAAAGAAGACCTAAATCAGTTCAAAACCTACAATACATAATTTAAAAAGGTATGTGTCAAGCGTTGGTGGACTAGCGGTTAACATAGCTGCGTTTCAGGCAGCGGCCCCGGGTTAGCTTCCTGGTCTTTGACATATATATAAAAAAAGGTATGTATATACGTAAAATAACTTTAAAAAAAAAAAAAAACCGGTAAATGAAAAAGAAAGAGTATGCTTTTATTGCTCGGGAGTTTATAAAAAGTTCGAGCGCCAGCCCTGTGATCCTGGAACCTTCCGAACCCAAGTCGGATGCTCTACTAAATGCGCCAAACCGCGCAGGGCACTAAGTTCGAGAGCCAGACATATGATCCAGGATATTTTGATCCCATGTCGGACACTGAACCAAAGGCGCCAAACTGAGCAGGGCACTGTGTAAACAATTATTAATAACGTAAATCTTAAATAAAATTAAAATCTGGTAAGTTTTGTTTATTTCTTCACTTGTCTTCTGTAAAATATTGTTACAAAGATCTTTGCAGTGCGAACGACTATTTAAAAGCTGTTTTAACTTTTATGGATCTGAATCTGAGAATTAGATTATAAAGCTTAAAATATATTACTAGTAAAATCAAAGGTTTGCGCTTAATTTTTTTTTTACAATAATTCTTTATTATAGGATGTATGCATATATAATTAATAATCAAATTCTTTTTATAATTAAAGTACAAATGATAAAAAATTCATGACCAAAATTTTAATCATCTTTGATTTTTTTAAAAAGCTAGCCGAAAGAGGGGGGAGGGGAGTTAAGCTAACTAATATTTCAAATCACAAAAAAAAAATAATAATAATAATAATACTTTAAATGTTGGAATAAATTCGAACCCTTTATTCCCCCTATATATATCTTCACTATTATTTCAAGTTATTTATGACCGGAATGGATCATCTGGATCATCCACAAAGATCTTTTTCGCGTTCTTTGAATATACATCATTTCTCTCAGGCAAATATCTGGTTTATTGTTTTGCATTCGTTTAGCGTAGTTAGAAGGAATCTGCATCTTATTTCTACAGAACAATAAACGAGAGCAAACTGAGATAAAAATTATATTTATTGCTTCTGGCATGGTATTTATTAGTAAGAAGAAAATAACTGCTAGTCAAAAATCTTTGTCACATATTAATATTTGGTTTGATCACGTATTATCAATATTTGGGATGGTTTAAAAATTGGATTTTTCATATAAATTGGAAAAACTTTTTAAATATAATCAAAGATAAATTGATCACAGATTGTATAGTCTATTTTGCTGCCCCCCCCCCCAATCTAGAGGAATATTTTTTTTAAAAAGTACTACTTAGCTAGATTGCCAATTACTTCATATCAAAATGTTTAAGCATTTTTCCATTCTTGTTTTGTTTCCAATTTTAAAAATAACTAACCATCCGTTTAGTGACCAGTTATCTATGATGATTGCAATCTAAAAAAAAAAAAAATCTTAAAACTGATTATTAAAATAACTAACTACCCATTAAGTAACCAATAATAATAAATATTGTTTGATTGATTATTTATTAATAATAAATAATTTTGTAATTTTGTTTGCTACCTAAAAAAAGATCTTACAGTCTTTATTAAAGTGACTAACTACTTATTTAATTTCAAATAATAAATAGTTATTTAGTAATATTTACCGAGGCTATAACCTCAATAATATACGTATAAAATGCGATAGTAGGGATCTCTACAGGTGTTTTAACTACAAGCTTACGCTATGGAAGAAAAGAGGGGAACCAGGGGAACCCTTCTTTACTTCAACCTACTTTCTATTTAAATAGATGAAGCTGAAGTGGTTTATACGCATATTATCGAGGTTATAGCCTCAGTAAATATTACTAATGTGCGTTGCATGCTATATAAAAGATTTATTAAGTGTTGGATTCAGCTACAGATTAATTACAAAGAAAATAGATCAGTTTTACAAAAAATCAATAACTAACCATATAAGTAAAGATAAACCACAAATTACCCTCCCTTATATTCCCAAATTGTCACAACAGATGATAAAGACTTTGGCTGGTGAATTTAAGGTTGGCTTCTGCACTCCCCCTAATACTAACAGACTTATTAATAATTCGAAGGATAGAACAGATTCATCTCAGACACCCCAGGTCATATACAGTATTTCATGCCCTCAGGCTGGATGCAGTGCCACATACTATGGGGAAACCAAGGCAACTGTTCATAACAGAGCTGCTCAACACATTTATCTTTCAAAAACCAAATTTATTGTACATTTAGACCATAGAAATACAGACCAAAAAGTAAAAAAAAAAAACAAGTAAATGATTATGGAATAGCATGCAAATAAAAAAAGGATATATTTAAATTAATGTTTGCACAGGAACCTTTTGTGACTTGTTTGTTGTTCCAAAAACACATTTATACTTACAGAAGAGCAAAAAAGAACGATAATTTTTCAATATTCTTGGAACATGAGAAGCAGGCTGGCCATGTGTTTGAACCAGGCAACCCCAAGATAGTATGCCCTGAAGCCAACGACTGCAAAAGAAAAGTCAAGGAGGCGTATTTTATTATCAGTGACAACAATTCCATCAACAGATGCGACACGTGCTTTTTTATCTCGAAAAAATGGACAAACTAATTTGCATTTACATTTGCATATTTTATTAGTTAACAATACTACATAAATGATTTATATCTTATGTTGGCCATGAATATGAGGGAAAACCTCGAAAGCACTTGGCCCATTTAATTGTTTTTGCAGCTTCTTCGTCAGCGGGTAAATCGCTTTTATATGCAATGACAACTTTAAATAGTTATTTAGGTTGTTTGCTACCTGTTGTATACATGGAAGGACATATTTATGCTACACAGGATTTTTGATGTTCTATTGATTACATCTTCTTATTACTAGTGTTCTAAGAAAAAAAACATTTAATTTTAAAATTAAAATGCTTAATTAATAAAAAGGATTGAATAAAAACTAATGAAGCTTAAATTTTTAACTTTAATTCTTTAATAATAATTAGTATAATTTTATCTAAATTAGTCATCATTATTATATCAATAGGTATGCATTAATCTTTAGTTGCACCTAATTAAGTTATAGTAATGTATGCAAAATTTGAAAACTGAATTTAAAATTGAATTCCAAAATAATAAATTCTGCTAAGAAATCTTGATATTATTTCAATGTTGTATGTTAATTATTATGTCTTATTTACTTTATTAATAAATAATATTTATTTTAAATTTAAGTTTGAGCCCATATGCTTCACTGATTATTTTAAATGATTTGAATCTTATCATTTATTCATAGATAGAAAGTATTTGATTATCCTTTATTCAGTATATAAACATAACTAAATCAAAGTTTAAAATATTAGCATAATTTTTAGTTTATAAGGTTTATAATAAAATTTAATTATTTTTTACACACTGATCATTAGAAATTATTTTCCAAATAATTAAAATTTATTAATTGTAAAGAAATTAATGTTAAAAATTATATGAACATTACTAATATAAATATAGAATACTTCCTCTCATTGTGGAATTTTTTTAAAAAAAATCATTAATACTTAAAACAATAATGTATATATTATTTTTCTTAATAGAAATATTCTTCAAATAAAATAAAAAATATTTTAAAGGCAAAAAATATTGAAACTTATCTTTCATTTTTGAGAAATATAATGTGAAAAGTTCTCTCTGCAATATGTAAGGAGTGAGTGATTTCAGAACTGTTCTTATTTCCAGTTACATCTGCCATCTAGGAGTAAATATCAAAACTAAATTATAGATATTTTAATATTTATAATAAACTGTTTTATGGGGTAAAATTGAACTGAATGAATGATTATTACAAAATAACATCTGAAATAAAACTTATTATAAACATGAAAGATTAAGATCTAATTAAATGTTGATGAGTAAATAGTTTTAAAAAATGAACTGTTAGATTCATTTCTCTTTCTCCTCAGTTTTTCCCCAGAAATACCATCCTTTTCCTGTTATAGTTAATGCAGGTCTTGATCAAATAAATTGGCCATAAGGTATATTGAATTAAATTAGCATGATATATTAAAATTAATCCAATAAGATTAAAAAACTCAATTGGTTTAATAAGGAAAGATTGATCTGAGTAAAAGAAAACAAAAAATTAAAAGATTTAAAGATTTGTGATTGGAAAACAATTCACAAATAAAACATTACTATGTAATGGTCAGACTAAACATTTTAATGATTTTACTTTTTTAATCTAGTTATATAATTTATATGGGTACCACCTGACTTTAGACATCAAGAAATAGATTGGCACATAAATTTTTCACAATTTTTTATTTAATAGAGTGATGACGACCACTACACAAAGCTCCTATTTGCCGGACTTGGCTAGATCATGAAGAATGTAAATTACTCCCAATAAATGAATATACACCATACAATATTACATTTAAAGAGGCTAATACATCATAACAATTGTTTAATTACAAAATGTAATTGTCATTTGATATATAACTTCCTAATCTTTCAATCCTCTTGTACTACACTAGCATTCTGTCAGATTTCTTTGTTCTTATTTACTTTAAACTTTCAACTTTCACTTTAATATTAAATCATTATTATATATCAGAATATAATAAATTTGAGCTCATTTGATAGATATTTTTGTTTAGAAATTAAATAAATTTTTAAAAATCACATTTGATTTTCAAAATTATTTTAAAACTTAGATTTTAATCAAAACAAAGTGCTGTTTCGTCATCAAATTTCAGGTGGAGCAGATTTAATTTCAAAATGAATGAAATCTTCTTTGTTTGATATTTATTTTATAAATCTAAATGAAATATTTTTAATATCTAGTAAATCTTTCAATTTATGTTTTAAAAGCTTAAATTTTTTTGTAATTTTTTTATCACTAAATGTTATAATAGACTGATTGATGACAATATTTTTAGGCAGTTGCATTTCCTGTAACCATAATATCTATGGTAACAATATTCAGAAGAATATATTTTTTTATATTTAAAAATAAAACATTTCTGTAAAAAAATGTAATATATATTTTGATTTCCAATAATTATTACCCAATTACTATAGAAAAATAATAAAAAATCAAGTTTTTAGACCATTATAATATTTTCTCAAAGTAATCTCACAAAGTTTGAGATCACCAAATACATAATAGGCAGCAATCATCAGGAACTTTGAAAAATCACTTATTCAATTATTCTGACATCTTTTGATTTTTTTTCTCTTGAAATTAAAATAGTAGAGAAATATATACATGAATTTTAAAGTTGTAAAAAAAAGGTTCGCAAAATTTCTCAGTAGAATGTGAAAAACACAAATCCAATTTCTTGACTTCCAGCCTGATAAAATTTCATCAATTTTCTCCAGTCTCTCTTATATCATTATTTTATTTCATATACATGCTTGAAATTAGTAATTGCTTACAAAATGTCTATTTTCTTTGCTAAATTTAATTTTTAATTGTATTATAATATTAATACACTTATATAATCGAGTACATTTGCTATACAGCTAACCCTTGACTTTAATAAACTTAAAAAATAACTACATACAGATAAACCTATAAATATAAGGCATTTATTTGCCCCATAAGTTTTTTAGTTTCAACACATGCACATACATAATATGGAGTAAATGTAACCACTATACCTTTCTGCAACACTAACTATAAAAAATGGCCATTTTTAGATCAGAATCCTGACTTAATAAAAGTATGACTTCTACAAGGATAGCTCATTTAAATCTGGTCTTTAATTTGTTAAAACAAATAGGAATAAATTCTTCCACAAGGATACAGATATATTTAAACTATTTACAATAAACAAACAACTGCATGTATATATTATAAGCTCACCTACACAAAATTAAATTCTCAGCAATCAAATGACAATTTCTACAAAATAACATTTGAACCACTAAACATCACATGATTACCATTTCTTATGCTTGCTCATAGCTGTTATTAAAACAGGCAAAACTTTCCATACAGTAGTGCCACTCAGTGCAAGCCAGAGTAATCAATGGATGCCAGGTTTGTGCATAAAATCCCTATCTAGTGCCTACTCATCCAATATCCCAAACTAGTTTCTAGCTTGCACTAAGTGGCACTACTGTATGGAGAGTTTTGCCTTTTTTTAAATAACATTTGGTTAACGCATTAAAATAAAAGTTCTTTACAAAATGTTAACATAACATACACATAATATAAAGAGTAAACCTTTTCTTTTTTTTTATTTCAGCTGCATTAAAATGCCACTAACTTTAATTAAACATTTTTTTAAAAAAAAAAAAAAATTTGCTTTCTGTTTTAAAAAAATCATAAGATGAGTAGCATATTAGTATTAAATATAAACTTAAAATAATTAAATAATGGCTAAATAGCCCTGTTTAAATCTAGAACTTACAGAGCAAAATAATTGTAGATTGATTTCTTCTGATGGCAATCATTAAATAGTTTGTATGTGGCTATACTATACTTCAACAATCTCAGCTTGGCAAATTTGAAATAAGCATTATTTTTTATTTTAACACTTTTAACATCAACTCCACCTGTCATATTTTTGATTAGAGCCTAATGAGTATTATGTTTTACATGACTACATGTTTGATTTTTTTTTGCAATTACATCTTTTTTATGTATATTATATAACTAATTTTTATTTTATAACATTTATATTTAAGCTTTCT
The DNA here is from genome assembly GCA_028023455.1 of Epiperipatus broadwayi. NCBI lineage: Eukaryota > Metazoa > Onychophora > Udeonychophora > Euonychophora > Peripatidae > Epiperipatus > Epiperipatus broadwayi. The sequence continues at coordinate 27,661 of JAQFVV010001822.1, read as the reverse complement.
AATTACTTTAATTTAAAACATTAATATTTTATATTTTAGAATTATGAAAATAAATATCTAATTATGAAAATAAATATCTAAATGAAAGTTCTTAACAATAACAAAGAAGCACATAGCCATTGGCTGCATGTTACCTATTGAAAAAGTTAGAACAACAGAATATTAAATACTTTAATTTTATTTTATTAAAAAAACATATATTTAAGATTAGTTTTCATCAAAGAAAAAAAAATCTAAATGTTAATAAATTATTTATTGTTTTTAAAATTTTAAAGAATATTTTACTTATCATTCTCTTAAAAGCAGTTTTTAGCCAATAAGATCTGCTTCCTATCATCATAACAATTGCATTACCAAACTTTCTAGAGGTCTTTTTTTTTAAATAAAATGTTTACAAAGACAATCTGTTATGAGTGATATAGTTTTGTGTTTAAAAATAAATATTTTACAAAAAGATTACATCGTAATCATTGATAATTACATTTTTCCTTTACAAATCAATTGTTTCATCTCAGAGGAAAAACTCAATATACTCAACCAATCAGAAATTAGCTATGTCCTTCATAGGTTATCATAACAATAGAGGGTACTGTCAATCAAAAAGAAGATTAATATAAAACTGATTTTTTTAAAAATTTAAAATAAAATTGCAGCTTCGAGTAAAAGTGAATTACATTCCATCGCTCATAATATAAAATTGTAGATAAGTTTAAAGCAACATAGAAAAGATAGGGATTGCAGCATCATTATAATGCCTAAAAAGTCAAATATTAGACTAATATCTAAGCTTTAAACTATAATATAGTTAACCATATTTACTTAGATAGTATGTCAAGTTTTTTTAGATGTCCAGATTAGATTAGCAGATGGTGGTTTTTTTCCATTTATTCACTAAGCATAATGAGATCCAATGTTGTTTTAATAAAGTGAGAATGCACAATGAATGCAATAAGAAAAATTGATTTTATATTCATTTTACTGCTTTCTGTCTTGAACAGCCCATTCCAGTTTTTTAAAATTTAAATTGATTAATTTGCAGAACACTTTAATTGCCTGCATTTTTAACATCTCTTATCTAATGGCATTATTTGCAATACACTCTTTGACAAGAGAATTTTAAATATTTTTTATTTTTTGTGGAAAACCACATAGTTGGCACTGAAATGAATAATATATTATTCATTTCAAATTCTCAAACTTGAAACAAAAAAATTGAACTTGTCTTAATTTTATTGTGTCCAGACATTTTGTAACCTTCTTCTTATTCAGATATTGGCCATTAATATGAGATCTTTTAGCTATAGTTTGATACTGACCTTTATCTGGAGGCACTTTTCTTTGTGATGACCAGAAATCAGATCTACCTCTTATCAGAATTATTAGCATGAAATGATGTATTTTAGAAATATTATAGAGATTTAAGAATAAACTACCACTATTACTTTTAATTTAAACAAGAATGAATAAAATTACTTAGAATTACAAATAGACCTAAAATTGATGGTTTAATGATTTTTTTTTATGTAGACAATAAATAAATAGTTTGAATAAATAAAAAATAAATGAAGAATAAAGTGAGAGATATTTAAAAATTACATATTTAAAATGTGCATAAAAAAAGAAAACGCTTTTTTCTTCTTTTTTTCCTATAAAAATTGTATATTACTCTACTTCTATAGAAGTTTTAATATATTTATTTACATTCAAATATATATATATTAATGATATAAATGAGACAAATAAGGGTTTAATGACCATGAGACAGAGACTCTAATAAAACCAAATTAAATTCAGATTTATAAAGAAAGTTGAATCAAATTAGTGAGAAGACTTTATATACATTGGTTTAAGTCCCTAACTTGCACCAATACAATTAAAATTAAAATAGAATGATGAAAAATGCTAGCTCTTATAGATGTAATGTAAATTTAAAGATAGTGATTTAAATATTAATTAGTTAAGATGAGTATGAAATAAATTAAAATTTACACCATATGATGGTTAAAGTTTATTTGTCCATATCTCTTCAAATACAATTTATAATAATTGTCCTTCAAATAATTGAAGTAAATGAAACTCATGGCTTCCAATTTAATAAAATAATGATAACAATTTATTTACTCCAAGTAATAATAAGTAACAAGTAAAATTAATGACATACTAATGAAATAAAACTTAATGTGTAATAACTATGTAAATGTTTGTACTATGATGATGCTAAACAACAGACTTATTTTTAGAACTAGAAGAAAATAGGTGTTTATATTAATTTTATTAAAGGGATATAAAATTTATAAAGAACCCTTAACTTATTACGATTTGTTATAATTTTGATTAATTATGATTTTCCTCTAATTATGCATATGTTTAATCATTTATTCTTCAATAAACAAACATATATTAAGCAACTTTTATATATAATAAAAATTTACGGTAAAACTGAACCATCGGCAATGATTGTGAGATATTCAATATCTATAATCCAGTTGCAAACTAGATTTCATAACTCATTACAATATCCAATATCTGTAGAGCAACAATAAATAGCATTTAAAATTTATCTCAATTAGATTACCAATATAATTTTATCAGAAGTGTATTTGGGTAGGTTAATCCATTTTAGATAGTTATCATATACTTTTCTGTAGTATAGATCTTGTTAATGTACATGCATGGGAAACTTTGAATATCACTGAATATTAGTTTCCATGGGACATATCCAATTTTTCATTCTCATAATTCCTCTAATAAAAGTAATTGTTATTCCATCCATAATGTTGTAATATAATTCATAGGAAATATAATATGCATGTAAGCACGATGTGAATTTAGAAAAGCTTTTGTCAATATGCATAAAATGATTCCAGTAGGCAGCATCTAGAATGTAGACAATCAAGATTTTGACATTCCATAATAAATAACTCTTCAGTTATTTTAGTGCTGAGTATTATACCTTAATCTCTTTAGCAATATTATTGATTGTATCCACAGGCATTCGTATTATATTTCAGGCTTACTTAAATTTAAATAAGCATTTTTGAAATCTCTGATAAAACCAAAGAATATTTTTTCCCAAATGCAACAGTAATTGTACTTCAGCTGGTATTAAACCTTGACTTACATTTCAGTGTCTTGATGAGTAGATATCAACTTTCCTTTCTAGCAAGTCATATTTATGGGGGATTTTTTTCCATATGTCAAAGCATCGGCCAGAGAGCGAACCCGCGACAACTGTCTGCAAGACACTGCTTGCAAGGCACCTGCGCTGACCTCTCGGTTACCAACGCTTGACATCTTTATGGTCTTTTAGTACAGATCTTCATAGATATGTACATTGCGGTTTTGTAATGAAAGAAATGTTTGTTAAAAATGAAGCTTCTCTCAAAGTAAGCAAACTATATATCTAAACCGACCACCGTCCAAAAGAATAAAAGCAGTGGGTTTTTTTGTTTGACAACAAAGACTTCTATATACATTTATTTGAATAACGTAACATCTATCACTGTTATTATTTAATATGCTTGAGCTATTTGTCTTGTAAAATTTATCGAGCGATTGTTATTATAAATAAATATATTTTAAAATATCAATTACACATACCTATATTCATACATATAATAATGTAATCTATTATTTACTTATTAAATTCCATACTAAAATATATATGTTGGCAAAATGTTTTTTTTTAACAGAAAAAAAAAAGGCTAAATCTTATTGCACAATTGTTTTTGTATTAAAATAAAATAAAATGAACTGTGAACTTATTATTAAAAGGCATAGTGAAATAAAATGAATTAAAATTGTTACTCTGATTTTAGAAATGTCATTCATTATTTACATATCAGAACTTAAGGTTTAAGAATACATATATACATATCACTATTTTGTTAGAACAAATGTATGTGTGTCTTTTTTCTTTTTTTTGAAATTTTAAGTAGTTTTAACTTTCAAAGAAGTTAATATTTTATTATTTTCAAAAGATTAAAAAATATTGCGAATTACTTTATATTCTACAATGTTGACAACTCTTTTTAAAAAAATTAGACAAAATATCATTTTTGGAATCTTATCAAAGATAATGTATACATTGTAATATTAGGAAGATATCAATTGGTAATTCTTATAATTAATAATTCCATAAAATAATAATCTAAAATCAAAAAAAAAAAAAATTAATGGCTGTACAATAACACATGATCAAGATGCATTAATATGGACCAATATATTGTAGGGTATTAATTCTAAACCCAAGTCAGATCCCAATAATTCCAAAAAGAAAGAGGAAGAGATGAGAGAGCTATATACATTTTATTTTGTTAACTAAGAGAGAATCACTGATAGAATACAGGGAAGAAATAAAAAATATAGTTAAAATGCATGATTTCTGCGAGTTTTAGATGGCAATTAGAAAATCAACTTTTGGGCTATGTGTGTGGACATATGTGCATGCATGAAGGGTTTGACTTAAAAAGATGCCTCACAAGTCAAGAAGATCAATTAATCTTTCATGTTATAATTCTGTGTAATGTAGTTTTTTTTTCATTATATGTTTTAATTTTTTAAGAGAAAGAGAAAAAGAGGGAGGGAGAAGACTCATTAGCAAGCATGTAGTATCAAAGAAACTGACAATGATTGTTGTTTGACCACAAAAACTAATTTTAAAATCACCTGTCAATTAATTATAGATCAGGAGTAATAAGATAAAGATGTCCCAAGTGAATAGTAAATATCTCAATTACATACTACCATTAGGAGGCTAGTGCCATAAAGGGATCAATGATGTTAGCAATACAAATGGATAAATACCAAAAGAGAAGCTGGGACAGGGTTATTATTGTGGACTGATATTGTAAATAGTACATTTAAACTGGTGTTGCCAATTCATCTAAAAAAATAAAAACACTTTAGAAATATTTTATTGTAGAAAGAATTTTTTAAAAAAGAAATGTCTTACTGAGACTCTAAATTACTTTCTTTGGAGGGTTTGAAGCCACCAAGAATCCTAGCGCATCTGAATGGAAGGGAGAATAGAAAAACACACCAAGGCTGTCCACAAAAGAAGTAATGACTTCAGTGTCTGCAGTGCCTAGTGTCTTACTCTACTGTGGGGAGGTAAACGTCAGAGAAGTAGAAAGCAAGAAGAAAGCCTACTTTAATTCAAATTCGTGATTGCCTATGAATATGTCCAGACAGCAATTAGTCTATGACTGTACAATAAATATGTTATCATCTAAGCCATGATTTTAAGAAACAGTAGCCAATATAATTGAAGGAAATTCATGTCATAATCAGTATGCATATATATGTATACTCAACTACAGTGTGTACATAAAGGCTATTTTTATTGGTTGTGATCATTGTCTAATCAGCAGTGCTTCCAAATGCAGGAGCCCAAGTAATCGGTAATGTAAAACAAAATTTTATTAATAATTATTGACAGTTTATTTTAACTTCTCACTTCTCTCTCATCGAATCTCAAATAAGGTACTAATGGTTAAGGGTCTTATCACTAAATGTTATCTTACTATTATGCTAATTAAAATTTTAATTTTTATTAATAATGTTATATATCAATTTATACACATGTATTTTGGTATATCTTTATGTATTTCATTTAAAACTAGACGTTCATTATTTTTATGGGAATAGGTATATAAACATTTTATGATGGGAAGGTTTAAACTTCGACGACATGTGTGTGCATATGTGTATGTCAGTTGCGGACAGGTCTAAAATGAAAAAGAGGGGGGTATGGAAATAGTAATAATAATCAGATGAGAGATTTTTTTTTTGTATTGAGCAGAAATTAGTGATGAATGGATGCAGATTAACTCAAGCATACTTAGAATTATACATCGAGGGTGTGTGTATATTATTAAATCATTGACAAGAGAGGTGAATCTACGAGTATTTTGTATTTATTAACTATATAAATATCACCAAGTGACCAAATTATTCACATTAGATGAAATGACATCTAAATATTATAAGTGTGTCTGTGTAATACTTTCCATTTTCATTTCTTATTGTTATTAATTATTAAATGTTCATTAATTCTATGAGTAATTCTATCTTTATTGATTATATTGTGATGTAACCATTCTTTGGTAAATTTGGAATAAACTGAGTCAGATGTTGAAAATAAAGAGCTATTTATGAATCATAAAACTCTTATTGACTGTTGCTCATACGTCATCATCAAGCAGAGGTAAATTACAAACCCTATTAACAGAGGTAAATTACAAACTCCATTAAAAGGTGAAAGAGGTAATTTTAATAAGTCATGATAGGTAGAATATGAATCTTATATATTTTCATATTTACAACAATCATAATGGCGGAATATGTCTTTTGATCTGATTCTCTTTGATGCCTATGGAGGAGGGTGGAAGTGATCTTATCACCGTAAATAATTAATATAAAAGTATAAATATACATAAAATAATGTTGCAAATAATTTGGTTTGTTTTTGTCTTTGACCTAGCTTAGTAGTGGACCTTCCATCGATAGGTAAGGAGACCCAACATATATAGACACAGGTATATATAAGCCTGTGTATTTCATCTATTACATATTAAAGATGTCTGCCTATCCCTTGTATATGTATTTAATGTATTATGTCCTGTACATGAGGGGTCAGATTGACCTTTGGGTCAACATGGGTGTGACAACAATCTCGGCCTAAGGGTGGCCTTTGAGCGTTCCATCATCAGATTTTCAATTGGATGGACAGTTGAAGAGTTGGAGTGTGGAGTACATTGAAGCCTGTCCATTAAAGTAGAAGGATTTGCTATCTTAATATATATCTGAGCATTTGTAGCATATATGTGTAGAGATGGTAATCTGGACCAACTGATGATTGCTGGTTTAGCATGAAATGCGTATATTGGTGATTATTTATCTTTTCGACATATGTGTGTTCAGGTGTATCAGTGTTATGAGATGGTGTGGAGAGTGGTGGGTCATGTGAAAGTCTGTGCTCATATCCTGTCTATTACATATATAGACACAGGTATATATAAGCATGTGTATTTCATCTATAAGCTGATCTTGTAAAGGTGGGCACTGAGAGATGTCTCAAGAGATGAATATTAATCAGCCTATCCTGAATGAGAGAACCCAAACAGTTTGTTATAATTACATCATGCTATTCCAGGAATTCGGATTAAAGTACTAAGGGCCTCTATATGCAAACAAATGAGATCTTGGTGTCTTCAAACTATTCCAGTACAATACGTATATAAAAATCATGATAGATATTTAAGTACAAAGATGGACTCACTTTAATTTCTTCTCACTTTTTCTAACGCTGAAAAAAGATATTTAATTTTTAAAATAAGAATTTAAAATATTTCTAGATAAAATGCAGAAGATATTTGATAAATCTCAAGATAACATGCAAAAAAAAAATACAGTAACTCTCGAAATGAGATAAGGTATTAATCTCAGAGAGAACATAAATATCATAAAAATTAAAATATATCAGGGTAATATACAGAATAAAATTTAAGAACGCTAAAAATTATAAGGAAAGTGTTTATTTTTTTTTAAAAAAAAGCAAAATATATCAAAAAAATCTTAAACAATTCTGAATCTACATTCAAATTTGGATGCTACTTTACTTAATAAATGATTTGCTGTAGTTCAAATATCATGTGACCAGAAGGTATACGAGAAAACTGCATTGGTATTTAAATATAATATTTTTTTTTTACAATTTAAAAAAATCTCAAAGTAAAATGCAAGAAAATATATAAAAGTTACAACAAAAATTTTCCAAAAAATAAAGATAAAAAATATCGAAGATAAAAGAGCAAATAAGAGAAATTAAAGAAGTTCTAGAAAAGATTAATAAAGCTCAAGTTTGTTAGAAACAGGTATTGATTTTGTGTAAAAGATTTTTATAGAGCACAAACTAGGTGTATAACTGTCATAAACTTGATACAAAAATTTATACATGAGAAACCAACAGTATTAAACCAATATCAGTAAAATGCAACATTAAGAAAATGAAAATGTAGTGAAAAATTGAATTACAGTGATTAATAAATAAAGAAATGGGTTTAATTATATACACATTACAAGCAATAGGTATAGTGAATGTACATGAAATGCAATTATGTGTTCAATAATGCATGGATGAGTTGGGATACTTTGTATAAGAATTGAAAAATTATTCTATAGTGGAAAAGAGAAATTACAAAATACATGTAAAAATATAAAATATGACATAAGAAGTGTATAAAAGGAGAAAAAAATATTAAACTTATTAAAATATATGCAAATATGCCAAGTTGAAGAATAAAAAACTGACCATATAAGAAAAAAGATTTTCCAAATGCAAGAAGAGGAAGCCATTTTAAATCAGTTTAAAGTGGATACAAATTTAAATGGAATAAATATATATGTTGATAAACTAGTTATAACTGTTTAATAGCCACACCAAAAATTAATGGGACTAGAAAAATTCCACTATTATCAATAGATATAGAAAATCAAATAGAAAATAATAGAGGTGTGATTGTACAAACATGTTTAATTTGAAAGTTTTGGGTGCATTTATAAAAATGGAAATGTTTATAGGTGATACATGCAGGAATTCAATGAAATATTACAATTCTTTAAATAATTTTTTTGGTACAGAACTTGGATGAAGAAAAAAATCCTTGCTATAATTAAAAATTTAGAGTATATCTAATTTACATATTACAAATACACTTATAATGATAAAAATATTTATATAAAATATAGACAAGAATTAAATAAAACATTTATACATCTTTAAAAAAAAATTGTCTTGATACGACTCTAACTATAACATCTGATATTTCCAAAAATAAATCTCCAATAAGACATTTATTAATAATATATTACTAAAATGAAGATTTGGTTGAATATCCAAATAAAAGTAACATTATAAATATGAAGAAACCCTAATACAATTTATCCCATCATCAGATTTTATGTTTAAAAAACTCCTGGCATTTTCCTTTATCAGAATTTCATAAGGATAATTGAATATAACTTATTGATATACATCTCTTAGTTACTGATTGTGGCATATTTTAGTAGAGATGTGACAAAAGTAATTGCAACTATTACCCAATTGATGATTTTCAAACAAAAATAAGAAGAAAAACGATTGTAGATAGTTTTTTTAATTTATGAAATAGTGTAAAGCCTATTATTCAGAAGTTCATCTAGATTTAAATACAAATACTTAATTATTCATTAGTAAATGTATAGAAACATTATATTCAGTTAAAAAAGGACAAATGAAATAATAAAAGTAACAAAACTAAAGAAAAAAATTATATAAGTAAGAAACACTATATAGGATTGTGAAAATAAAAAGGGATTTTTTTATACTACGGCCAATTTTCAAAAAGATACTTTGATTACTTAATGATCTTTTATATGATTATCTGTCGCAATGTCAGCAATGGTAATTTCTTTGGAGTTATTGAAATATCAATGTAATTGTGTGCTATTTTACTCTTCATTGATAAATGTGGGTTATAAATATATCAGTAACTTTCTCCAGACACTTATCAGATTCTATATGTATATATAAAAATAAAGCTAAGATTGAATTCTGAGATATTTGTTTTGGGAGCAAGAATAGAAATAACATCATATAATTTTTAAGCATAATACTTCTATTCAATAGATTATTTTTCAACATAATATTTCTTGACACTGTTGCTGAAAATAATAGTTCACTATCAGGAGATATTATTGAGCCCTGTTTATCAAATCATAAAAATATAGTAAATTGAATAGACATACAAAAAATTAGGATTTGATATGCCAAAAAACAGCAGCAAAACACACAAAGTCATTCATTAATTGTGATTTTATGGAGAAATGTGAAAAGCAAATGAAATAATTGTCACTGAGCTTCAAAAGTTCTTTAAAGGATCACCGTCAAATTGCAATATATGTATTTGAAAATAAACATTTTCCAGTGATCAAAAATGGATTAAATTGATATTATGAAAATCACAACTACCTGAAAGATATTCAAGTTCATTAAGCTGTGTATCAAATCATGAGTTCAATAGTTAAGGATGTGACAAATTTAGAGGAAAAAAGATTACAAGACTCTAGTTTAAATTAAAGTTACACCAAAAGTTTAAAAATAAGAACAAAATCTATAATGTATACTTCATTATCCACCAGGAAGCACTATGAGCTAAATCTTTAAATTTAAAAGATGTGAGAATGTAAAAGTGAGGTTATCATGGGTGACAATAATTTTTGGACGGAGTAAAAACACAATATGAATACCTGTTATATTTTGTGATGATTTTTGGATCATTTACATTGTTGTGTTAAAAAAATTATAGTGCAAAAAGAAATCCTTTTTTAAAAATAAAAATAAAAAATGGTTGTTTCAAAATATCTTAATGGCTAAACAACTTTTTACTTTGGTATTTCTAATTAAATATAATATTAATGTTTTTCAATTCCTTAATTCTAAATGATTTTTTAGTTCAGCATTTCTAATGAATTCAACATCACACTTTTAAAAAATTTAACTTAGGAGCTTCAGAAATAATGAAAAGGATTGAAATGGTATATGTTGGCATGTACCCCATTTCACCTACTATGTTCCATAGTAGTGATTATTCTAGGTTTAAACCCTGCCAAGTGCACATATATTTATCTATATTTACATATATGCATAAATACCCATGTACATCCACATATATCTATGTATAATGTGTATATCTAGATATATTTTATATATTAAATTAAACGTATGGCTGTTTAAACATCATTATATATGCATAACACACACACATATATATGCGAGTAAGCTGTGATATGAAACTGTTTAAATAAAGTTAGAGTGCAATTATAATTTATAAATCTTTGATTTAATAAAGTATATGTATAAATTTATTCATTAATTAACCGAAGAATTTCATATATATTTTCAATTCCACAAGCGACCAATATACATATATAGCAAAATGTTTACATAGAAATAAATTAGTTTCTAAAAATATTAAATAATTCTTAGTAAAATATCACACCACATGCATCTTTTTTAGATTTGCATAAAGGGCAAATATAAATCTTAAAAATAACAAATTTTAAAGTATATCTTGGACAAATGCATCACTAATTTTATTAGTTAGAGATTCGCTTTTGTCTTTACCTGGATGAGAATGTTAAATTTAAAAGTTAATAAAGAAATGTTAAATTTAAAGATTAAAATTTAATAGTTGTAAACAAATTAATAGATTTTACAGGGGGAGATCAGAAATCTACTATAAAACCCTCCAATTTTCAGGACTCTATATCTCTCTCTTATAATAATCTAATCAGTTGCTGTCAAAAGATACGCTCATTGAAATTTAGACATGAGTGGCCAGAAAGGTCCCAACTTTGTCATCTTCCTATGGAAGAATGCTAACATTCTGCCCATTCTGAAAGCTGCACATTATCATCATCACATCAGGAATGGAAGAGACCAGTACCACCAGCTGTCAAAGAAGACATCGAGGGAAGACAACCTATTCAGAGAAGTGACAGTCCCCACTACAAATTTCAGACAGTTCAGCTTTTAGAAGAAATTGGTAATAACTTCACCTTAGAGCTCTAGAAATATATTAAACTTTAATATCTAAAATCCTCTAACTGAACATTTATAAAATCATAATTCTTAAATAATTAAGTCTTTATTAAAATAATTCTATAATGTAAATGTAAAAGCTTGCCTACTAATGTAACCTTAAAATAAATTTCTAAAACTGTAATAATTAAATCACATTAATTTCATCTTTCTATAATCTGCTGTCATGCCAAATTTTATTAATAATTTGATTTCATTTTAAACGTATGTGATATATTATGCCATCATTTCAAAGCAGTGAAAATTAATATAATATTGGGGAGAGTTTGTTTAGAAGCTCTCCAGTAAAATGTTTCTTTGCTGTTTTTAGTAAACATAAATTACTGCTTTTGAATCTATTCTCACATATAACAGACTGCTATGCACTCATTGTTATATTCATATATGTTTTACTTAAGCTATTATGTATTAGCTTGTTAGAGAGGTTTGTGATTATTATTATATATTGGTTAAATAATGGAGAGATGATATCACAAGTATATTGTAATTATTAATAAAGGTCCGAAATATGCTTTTCCTTCCCTAGTTAATTATAAAGGAATATATATACAGAATCCATTATTAAAACTAGATTGCTCTTAATGAACCCCTATTAGCATGATTAAGGTATGCTAATTTGAGAACTGGGTCAAGGTAGTTTCTGCTGAACAAACTATAGAATTTAGTGCATTTAAATTTGTCTTTAATATTAGTATTATTTTATAAGCATTATGAATGTGTTTTACTAAACAGTATTGTGTATTACACCTTGCTATGCTTTCTATTAAAATGGGCTCATGGTGACAAGCCACCTCATTATTAGTTTGAACAACTAGACTCCTACAACTGGAACACAAGGGTCAAGAGCCATATTTCAGCTGCTCTGACACCCTGAATTATATGTTTTTATTATGCTAGCAAATCATATGGTCCAAGGGAACTGAATACTAGGTACTGAATCCCATGAATAACTATACATTCATACCACAAAACTTTAATTTAGTGTTTAGCACCATAGTATTAGAAGCCCCACTACAGTAACCAGTTCATTATACTCTATTAGATAACTTCAGCTTTAGTCCAAATCTGGAATCTGGTTTATCAAGGGAATCTATATTAGACCGTATTATTGCTCAATGATATTATAGAATAAGCAACTTAATGTTTTAAATTATGTCATCTCAGTAATGTTTAGCTTATAGCTAGTGAACCTCGGAAATAGTTGGCATACCATATATATATATATATGCATGAATCTTGATCACAGATAGTAAATATACGTAGAAGGTACATCCGTAATAAGATGAGACTTCTGCATCCTAATTATCTCATCAGTGTTGTAATGGCTGTGTGCATAAAACCTTGCAACCAATCCACATCTGTTAGTTATTATATTAACCCATTCCTTTAATTTTGTTTATTAAAGATATTTAAAATTTAATACTGTTTAGTGTATATCTCATAATCCACTCCAAATCAATCCAAATTAGTTTAAATTTATTATTATATATATGCATTAGCTTTTATTTGTCAAACAGCATTCTATCTCATACTAATTTAGATTATTTCAAAACATAAATATCATTTAATAAATTTATTAGTGATCTATATATGTAATTATGTGAAGAGAAACCAAATTTCAGAGATGTGCTATTGGTAGTTTATTTACACTCACTAATCAATAAGGGTTTTAAAAGTATAGGTGAATATCCTATGCTTAGAGCATATTCTTATATAAACCAACACTTACTGACTATGTTTGACTCAGGACTTAATCTTATTATAAGCTTGATAGTATAAGATCAAGTCTTGAGTCAAGCCATGATCAATAAGAGTTGGTTTATGTAAGAATAAACTCTAAGTATAGATGATTAACCTATACTTTTAAAACACTTATTAACAAGTGAGTGCAAGTAAATTACTAATAGTCCATATTTGAAATTTAGTTTTTCTCCACATGAGCATTTTTCAGATGCATATTCCTGAGGTTACAGCCTTAGTAAATATTAAATATTATCTAAATAAAATAAACATTATTGGTATTTCATTGTATTTATTATTACTACATAAATTTATCCAACTTTATGTAAAAGTTGTCTCTTATCTGCTTATTTAAAAGCTTCTGCATTCTATCTGAAAAAAAAGAGCTTTGAGTTTGAGGAATTTTGCTCATCTTAATGACTTTGTGCAATATTTTTTCACCCTGATTTTCATCATTTTCTTAAATAAGGAATCAATGGGCAACAGTTTAGAAGCCCATGTGGCATTCAATCAAGAAAAGCATGAGTCAGGCTTTAATCTGGATAATTTTTGTGCTTGACTTCACCACTCTATCATTAATAAACTATAAGGCTTAAATAATTTTATCAAATTTATTTGTTTTTTATGGCAAAATGCTTACAATTTGATATTATACTTGCAGTTCTTTTTTTTCTCTTGCCATCACCTAAGGTCAGAAATATATATATTTTTAGGCAACCCTGTTGTGATTATTAAAATGTAGATATAAAGAATATTTGGCCATAGAAAATTCTGAGAAACACATGTAATCAATAGAAATAAAAATAAATGGGCTTCCTATCTTTTGAGTGCAATGTGAAAAATAACTAGTTATGCAATAATCTTTCCTTGTATTAATTTTAGATAAAAATTAAAATTATTGATTTTGATCATTCTTTCTCCATAATAATTATAGAGCCATATATGTCTAATAACAGTAAAAAAATAGTGGTAAACTCTCCATGAAGTACATACACACCATAGTAATCAATGGATGTAAGAAGGTGTGGGCATAAAATCCTATTTATCGTCTACTTATTCAACATCACCAGACTAGTTTTTAGTTTATGACTTTCATCCACAAGGAGTCTTAGATCTGAGAACACTGCATCTAGATTTTAGAATCTAATGCAATTCCACAGTGACCACCTTTCATCTTTTCTGTTAATTTATAAAGCTATGAGTCCTCACTAATGAAATCCATAAGATAGAAACTAGTCTGGGGATATTCAATAAGTAGGTACTAGATAGGGATTTTATGCCCAAACCTTCCTTGCATTCACTGATTACTATGAGTTTCACTGGGTGGCACTATTGTATTGAGAATTTGTCACTATTTTAATGGCTTGCATAAGTATAGGAAATGATGATCATGTGATGTTTAGTGGTTTAACAATGTAAAATAATGGTAAATTTAATCTCATGAGTTTATGCATGATTTTGTTTTTTGGACATAGTAGATTTCATCATTTTATCACTATTTAGCATTTCAAACTTGTTTCTTCTTTGTTTTAATCACTATTTTATAATCGCATATTCTTCTATAAAAAAGTTTCTGGTTGGCACAAGCAAAACAAAATTAATATAATCTGCACTGTCTATTTTACACTTTTTTTGACATATATAAATAGACAGTGAAAATGGGATTTACTAATAAAACTGTAGAACCATTAATGAAATGAATGATTGAAAAGATCAATGTTTTGGAGTATTCTGAAAAATTTAAGCATACCATGTTTGTAATTGCTTATTTTTTCAAAGACAATTTATTTACCATACAGATTTTTATCAAAGCAAGTTAACTATTTACAAGATATTGTTTAAGAACATGTAAATATTCTAACCAAGAGATAGAATCATTAATGTCTTTATTAAGTTTTTCAATTCTGTCACATTAGCCATAGATATGATGGTCATTAATTTGTGGTTCATGATTTGCATTCTTTCACATCTACATTGGTCAGTGGGGGTTAAATTTTGTTTATGAAGCATATAAGTTACAGGTTATATTGAATCTGTTAACCATCAAGAGGTTTTTATAAATTAAGAAAGTTAATGAAGAATTAGATTAGATTAGGGGTCTGTTGAAGATTATAATTTATTATTTACAAAATGAATGACAATTATGATGCTTATCTCTTTTGAAATTTCATGTGCATTCAAGTATTTTCATTATTAACCTGAGTAACTGCTTCATTCTATTCAACTGGATAACATTTGTTACTGCTTTGGTTTTTCTACTTTTTCTATTTCTGTTCATCCAGATTACCTAGAATGTTGAAATCTGTAACGAAATATTAATAGTAATTTTGTCATAAGTTTATTAGCATTGCCTGAAAAAGTGTACAGAGATTGGTAATTAGAAGGGATTTGAACTCAGACTTTCAAGCTACTTACAACTATCCACTCCATTAAAACTGGTACACATGACTACCTATATGTGAAAAAGATAAATGATCTCCGATAGTTGTATATATGTGTGGGAGATGATGATCCACACCAACTGATGAGTGCTGGTTCAGCACAAAATATATATGTTGGAGATCATTTATTTTTTCCACATATATGTAGTCATGTGCATTGGTTGTATAAGATAAGTGGATAGATATAAGGAGCTTGAAAGGCTGAGTTCAAACTCTTCTAATTACATTAAGTTCAGTATGGACAATATATTTTTATTTAAATCTTACAGATTTGTAATGAGCATTATCATTATATTGTGTTTTTTGCATTTGCAGGTATCTCTTTTTTTTATTGTATTAAAAAAATTAATTCACTTTTAGTATATGATATCCTGAAAGTGATATTTTTTAAGAGTATTATTGGAAGAGGCAGATTCTTTTAAAAAGATTTGATTTCTTAGCAGAATTTCAAAATGAAGATTTGGTTTTTGTATGCATCTTTTTACTGCATGTTTTCAAAAATCAATCTATTTTTTTTTATTGATTGAAATATTTTAAAAATTATTATTGGACATTTTAAAGGATATTACTATAAACACTGTCATGGAAAAATTTCTTTAAGGAACAATTCTCAATAATTCAGAAAACACTAATTCCAAAAAAGTTTTATATCCAAAGTTTTAATCTTTTCACATTTTTTTTTTGCTGCAATAGTGAAAGTTATCACATATTTCTGATCAATAGTAGCATTTGCATCAGACTATCAAGAAATATAAAAAAGTAATCAAATTAATTATTTGTTTCAGAAGTCGTGTGATAGCAATATGAACACTTAATTTCAAAATAATTTTTCTATGAATAAAATAAATAGGTAAATATTCTTAAATATCCCATTGAAGAGAAAACATCTTTCCAATTTTCTTTATTATAGATAACATTCACCAGGGTATTGAACTGCTATTTAAATGGTATACTACTTTTCTCAAATAAAATTAGCCAGATACCCATTTACTGATCAATATTCAGATGATCAGTGTATTATCTATGAGTTGGTTTCTTGAAAAAACGAGCTTGTTTAAAAATCCTTAAAATATTTTTAAAAATGACAAAATGTATTTATTCTTTAAAATATATATATATATATATATATATATATATATATATATATATATATATATATATATATATATATATATATATATAGGTTTAGCAATTGAATGCACTAATTACTCCAGCATAAGAATTTTCTGTGAAACAACAGTTTGAGAAAAAAGCATTCAAATTATATATAAAACTAACACTTATATAGCATTGCGGAATTTATATTGGCATTGTAATTTTACTTTTTTCTGTGAGGTTAGCTCAGTAGTGAGGTGGGCAGACTTGAGAACTTAATGTTTTTTTTATCTGAAAAAGGCAAACAAGAAATCTTAGTTTAGTCAAATGAGTAGACCTGTTGCACTCAGCACTCGACTTTAATGCTTGACCATCACATGATCTTCTGAGCAATTAATATAATTATTTTTTTTAAGAACTAATAATGAAGTCGTAGTAAATATTTATATCACATGACTCTCTGGACAACTATTATATAATTATTTCTAAAGGTAATAATGAAGCCATAGTAAATATTTTTATCATCACATGACCTCCTGAGCAACTACTATACAATTATTTTTACAGGTAAATAATAGTTATATTAAATGCTTTTACAGTTCCTAATAGTATTAAGCATTTTTTCTAGGATCGAAATAGACTATTTTTATTTTTTATAAAATTATTTACTTATACATGTTCACTGAGAAATTGTTTTTACAAATATAATTAAAAATCTGTCAGCTGTTTAAAGTATTTTAAAAATAAGCATATTATTTTAGACTGTAAGAGAGTAAATGGTTAATGCAGCTGTACTCTTATCTATAGCATGAAGATGTATTTTCAACACTAGTGTCATCAACAATTACAGCTATGATCAATTTTGTTTTTTTGAAGAACACGTTTTTCTCACTCTTTAATCCTTAATCTTTTGTTTTATTTATTTTATATTTATTTCACTCTACGTAACATTTTTCTTAAATAAATCCCCTCTTTTTTTATTAAGAAAATAAGAGTTTCAATTCTAAAAATATTTATACAAATATAAATATATGTAGATATATTATATATAAAGGTATTTCGCAGGTTCAGCCTTCTTACTTATAATGAAAATTGCATTAAATTACAGTAAACTAATATAAGGTAATTTATTATAAAGTTTTTTTATTGACAATTATTTAAATCAATCCGCATTTTCCTGACACAATCTGTACTGAACGATATTAGATGGCTAATACATTAACTAACTCTAAAAATTCATAGACTTGATTTAAATCTTCAATTATTTGAAACCATTTAAAAGCTTCCTATAGATTCGAATTCAGATTATGATAATGGCAGGCTAACTAATTAGCCCAACACTTCATAAGACTTTATCACCAGAGCTCTTATGCTTAAACAAAACATTAAAATATTTTAATCTATTGTCATGGGTACACTGCAATTATACAATAAATAGAATCTAATTCCCAATTCTAGTGTTGCCTTGATAATAGTTAGCTGATATTCTATTGATTTATTTAAGAATAAGGGTTGTGAGCGATGCAATTTACATTGTCCACTTTCGGACAGCTGAGCAAATTTTAAAAATAACTTAAATTCACTTTTTTTCCACCATGATATTTATAAAAATTTATTAGATAAATTAAGAGATCATAAAAAGGCATCAGAATACAATAACTGAAAATCCTAATGAATCTACACATATTGTTTATCTTTATTTTCCACAGAATAATGGCAATGAAGAAGAATATATACATATCCTGTAATAAAATGTGATAAAAAGTTACTTACTTCATTGATGGTATTACCCAGATAGTCATGATATTTTGGATCCAAGAACATAACATTGAACATGAACCAGACTCACCTCCCCCAAAAGATACCCAGCACAAAGTAACAGATCATTGATTTCTAGATTTGGATGAATTTAATGAATGGATAAATGAAGAAGATTATAAAATAGAAGATGGCAATGAGAATAATACAAAAAAAAAACCATGACATTTGATGACTTCTTACAAACTAATCTAAGTTCAGATCTGAAATAAAGATAAAAAAGGACTTTGCTAAGAAACAAAAATGTCTTCATCTCCAATTGATAACAAATAAGTTTGCAAAGTTATTCATTTTGAAGTTGCTTATGGCACAGCCTGTGATTATAAGGAGCTTTAACCCTGGTATAGGTTCAGGTAAAAAAAAATCTCAAAGATGAGAAACCTGAAGATCTCATCAAAAATTTGGAAGATATTCAAGAGGTCAACTTACCTTAAAATGCTAATTTAAAAATAAGGACACTGATCTGAAGCCTATTAAAGGAGCTTACTTATTGTCTTAGATAATGAGAAGAGAAGGAAACTAAATCTGAACAAGAAAAAGAAATATCCAAAACATCTTAATGGCATTCTCTGATTATTAATCAAAATTCTACTGTGAGACTTAAGGATGGTGAAGATAACATTACTGAATATACTCATCATATAATTATTCCTAATTATGCAGCCTGGTTTGATGCCAATAGCATTCATGTGATAGTATGAAAAGTTCCAAAATTCTGAAAATTTATTTAGCATATCATAACTATTTAAATGCATCTGGATATTTAAACCAGTTAATTTCAATAGTTTTGTGCATTTTCTTCTGCTCTCGTTTTTTTTTTTTTTAGATTTATACTTTTTTAAAAAATAAAACAATTGTCATGAGTTGGAATACTATTCCATCTTTGAAGAAAGATGAATTTGTAATTTTAAATACACTTTAGTTGTCAAACATTAGTGGCCTAGTGGTTAGCATAGCTGCCTTCCAAGCAGCTGCCCTGGGTTCACTTCCTGGTCAATGCTTTGACATATGGAAAAAAAATACACTTTAGTTTTAAGATGGGTAAAAAGTTTATGAACAAACTGCAATGTTTGGTAGTTAGAAAGTAAAGCTAATAATGTAGACTATTATTTAACTGGAATGGTCTTATTAGCATTCTACAGATTAATGCATTGATATATATCAAGTTGTAGTGCTGAGTTAGATGTTAAAAAGTATCTAGATTGTAGGTTTTTTTAACTTGTGGCTTTCTCTCTTAAATGTTGATATATAATGATTTTGGTAAAAAAAAACATATTTCTCGATACTAAACATTGTTAAACAATGCTTATTTACTGCTCAGGACATTACAGTGAATTATATTCAAATACTGTGTTTTTCATACTAAAATACACATCATAGACTCATAGGTTCAAAAAAAGGCCTACCTATTGTTTCATTTCATATTTTTGTGAGAAAACTATGTCCCAACTTAACTGTTTACTTATAAAGTTTGTTATGCTTGTTTGTTTAGAGCATTTAATAGTATAAAATACTAAAAAAAAATCCCATTTTTATATTTTTTATATGAGAAGTGTGTTCAAGGGTAATGATTAACGTTTATATATTGTATGCATGAATGTTATATACATATTCTTGTACATAGGTATGTTGTTATATGGTGTTCATAAATTTTCATATTCTATGTGTATAAATATTGTGATGAATTAAATTTAAAAAAACCTTATATATATATATATTTCAAGCCCAAAATAGACAAAATAGGAAACAAAAAGATGATAAATCAGCTATTAGGATTTGTGTTTCATATGTAAAAGGAACTACAGACAGTATCAGACGTATATTAAAACGCTATAATATAGATACATCATTTTCTGCTCATCAAAAAATCAGCAATATAATAACCAAGCCTAAGGATTCAATCCCTCTTGAATCTCGGTGTCTATCAAATCTCATGTAAAAATTGTAAAGCTTCTTACATAGGTATGAGTAATCGTCGCATCAGTGTTAGGAGAGATGAGCATGCTAACACAGTTAAACATCACTCATCATCATCAGCACTCTCAATCCATACTACAGGTTCAGATCATAAAATTGATTTTTCTAGTACCAGGATCATATCCAGATGTGATAATCTCTACCAATGCAAAATTAGAGAAGCCATTGAGATACTTAAAATGCCAGATTGTATCAATAAGCGAGATGATACATGCAAACTTCCTCCTATTTGGAAAGATTTTTTTAAAAAACATTCCTAAATTTAACATTTTTTGCTATTGGTGGAATTTTAACATTTTATTCAAATCAGTGATTGTAGATCTACAACCGTCTTTCTACCTTTTATAACTCTGTGGATGGCTTGTGTGACCAAGTTGAAATGTCAGTATATTAATATTAAAAGTTTTTAACACAAAAAACCCACAAAATATGTATTTTATATATTTAACCCATGCAAATCTTCGTTTTAACATATATATATAGAGAGAGAGAGAAAGAGAGGATTTGAACTCAGATTTTCCAGCACCCTTCAACTATCCACACTATCTCATACAACTGATACACATGACCACACACATGTAGAAAAGATTAATAATCACCAATATACATATTTCATGCTAAACCAGCACTCATCAGTTGGTCCAGACTATCATCTCTAACACATATATATATATATATATAATCAATGCTCAGTTTATATTAAGATAGCAAATCTTCATACTTTAATGGACAGGCTTCAATCCACTGCAACCTCCAACTTTTCAGCCATCCATATCATTGAAAATCTGATGATGAAAACTCAAATCCCATGCTGATGCTAATATTATTGCCATGCCCATGTTGACCTGATGTCACTCTGACCCCTCATGTATAGGACAGTATCCATTAAATACATATAAGAGGGCTGGACAGAATACAAGCTTAATATGTAAATATTTGAAACCAGGCATTCTTCACAAACCTGGGAGCTTAATTGTAAGTATAGAGAATTTGAACTCAGATTTTCCAGCACCCTTCAACTATCCACACTATCTCATACAACTGATACACATGACCACACACATGTAGAAAAGATTAATAATCACCAATATATGTATTTCATGCTAAACCAGCACTCATCAGTTGGTCCAGACTATCATCTCTCACACATATATATATAATCAATGCTCAGTTTATATTAAGATAGCAAATCTTCATACTTTAATGGACAGGCTTCAATCCACTGCAACCTCCAACTTTTCAGCCATCCATATCATTGAAAATCTGATGATGAAAACTCAAATCCCATGCTGATGCTAATATTATTGCCATGCCCTTGTTGACCTGAAGTCACTTTGACCCCTCATGTATAGGACATGTATGGGCATGGCAATAATATTAGTATCAGCATGGGATTTGAGTTTTCATCATCAGATTTTCAATGATATGGATGGCTGAAAAGTTGGAGGTTGCAGTGGATTGAAGCCTGGCCATTAAAGTATGAAGATTTGCTATCTTAATATAAACTGAGCATTGATTATATATATATGTGTTAGAGATGATAGTCTGGACCAACTGATGAGTGCTGGTTTAGCATGAAATACGTATATTGGTGATTATTAATCTTTTCTACATGTGTGTGGTCATGTGTATCAGTTGTATGAGATAGTGTGGATAGTTGAAAGGTGCTGGAAAATCTGAGTTCAAAACCTCTATACTTACAATTAAGCTCCCAGGTTTGGGAAGAGTGCCTGGTTTCAAATATTTACATATTAAGCTTGTATCCTGTCCATCCCTCTTATATGTATTTAATGGATACTGTCCTATACATGAGGGGTCAGAGTGACTTCAGGTCAACATGGGCATGGCAATAATATTAGCATCAGCATGGGATTTGAGTTTTCATCATCAGATTTTCAATGATATGGATGGCTGAAAAGTTGGAGGTTGCAGTGGATTGAAGCCTGTCCATTAAAGTATGAAGATTTGCTATCTTAATATAAACTGAGCATTGATTATATATATGTATTAGAGATAATCTGGACCAACTGATGAGTGCTGGCTTAGCATGAAATACGTATATTGGTGATTATTAATCTTTTCTACATGTGTGTGGTCATGTGTATCAGTTGTATGAGATAGTGTGGATAGTTGAAGGGTGCTGGAAAATCTGAGTTCAAATCCTTTATACTTACAATTAAGCTCTCAGGTTTGTGAAGAGTGCCTGGTTTCAAATATATATATATATTGGAATGGTCAGACTTGGCATAGTTATCCTACTTTTACATTTTCCCTATTTATTTATATCAATTACATGGACACTACCTGTCTTTAAGCATCAGGACATAAATCAACACTTGTATATATAAAACAATATTTTATTTGATATAATAATATAACTATTACACAGTCCCATTTGTAATGCTGGGCAAGGTCATGGGAACATAAATTACTCCTGATGAATGAGGGTAAATCAGAATCCTTTGCATAAACAAAGTAACATATCATGTAATAATAATTTATTTACAAATGAACTTAATAATTGATGAACAATTTATTTTCTTTAATAAAATTTAAAAATTATATAATTGTAATTTATTTACAGAAGTATAATTATTAATTGATATGCAATTTATTTCTTTAAAAAAGTTCTTTAATCTTTACTCATAGAATCAATATATTCATAGATAATATAACACATTTGCAGTACTTTTAACTCTGACTTCAACAAACTTAAATTATTGCAATAATCATAAGAAATGGTCTATTTTAAGATTCTAATCCTAAACATCACTGCTTATATAATAATAACTATAAGGGGAAGGTCTTTTAGTCTTAACCCTAACTGAATAAACCTATACAATAATAATAAGGAATGGTCTTTTAGTTCTAAACCTAATTGAATACAGCTACAATTTATACAGGGATGACCAAGATTGATCCCTAATGCATGAAACTTATAGGAATGTATTCTCCCATATGGATTTGAACATCTGTAAACAATTAAACATTGAACAAACAACTGTATATATATAAATCCATTTACAGAATATCCAATTTTTGGTAATCAAATATAAGTTTAACTATGAACGAATGAGACTAATGGAAATAATCACATCATTAACTTTAATTATTTGAGACTTATGGAATTTATACGTGTGCATTGCAATTACATGATTATCATTAATTGTTACCTTTTCCTCTTATTAATAACTTATATAAAATTTATAAGCTTAGCATACATATATGATACATAATTTTTTTTATAAAAAAAAAAAATTCACAAGTAAAGAGAAATTATTACAAAATCATTTGTTTCTCCTTTTTTTGAAACGGACAGTTATAATATCTGGATAACAAGCATTATTTATAAATTTAGATTTGTTTAAATAAAGTTTATCGTAGAAAAAAAAAATAATTAAGTACAAATCAGATTTTAAATTATAAGACTTACAAAATAAAATAATTGTCATTTACTTCTTTTTGACAAATATTAAGTCTTTTGTGGTGATAATGTAGTCTTGTAATTTCTAGTTATCATTTAAATAAGCACTACTACTTCATTTCATCTAGAGTTGTTCAAAGTATCATTAAAAAGTGTTCCAGATTGTTAATAGGGCTCTTCCTTTTTATTTGCAAAGCATAGTGAAGATCCTGGAATTTGAATTTAGTAATAATCCCTTCTGGTCAAGATAAAAGAAAAAATAATTTTATAAAAAGAAATATTACTTCCATTTTTGCACACTCATTTACATTTCTCTTTTTTTAAAATAAAAAATAAAAAATTTGCATAGCATTTTGCTCAGAAGAAAATTTTTTTTAAAAAAATAAATAATGGATTGTTCATTTCAATATATATACAAATGAAAATGTGTAAACTTCTTATAAGAAATGCAATACATAAATTTAAGAAATTGTAGATATGCATAATAATGATAAACTTTTTTTTTTTTAATATGCAAAGCATCGGCCGGGAAGCGAAACCCGGGACAACTGCTTGTAAGGCAGCTATGCTAACCACTCGGCCACCAACGCTTGACAATGATAAACTATTTTAATAAATGAAATTCAAGAATTATAACATTTAAACCATTTTTCTCAAAATGTCTTAACAACACAACAAGCTCACTCTTTCTTTCAATACTATACAATCAGGGCTACTGCATGGGGATATACTGCTTGGGTCAGGTACAAAAGTGCTTCATCACAAGGGTGCCAAAATGCCTAGATAATTAATAGCATTTATATGTAAATGTTTACATTTTCCAATTACTTCATTATTAGATTACATTTTGAATGTAAATATTTTTATTTAAATATGGAATACTTCTTTACATAAACTTATTGTGGCAATTGCTCTGCCTTGAATTTTGATGCTTGACTCAAAATCTGAATTTGCATGTATTCTTTTTTGTACGTGCTAAATGGAATAGGGCGAGGCCATTCGGTCACAATAATTAATAAAACTTATTTGTGAAGATTTAGATTCCAAATCACTTTATTGTTAGAAACACATTTTTAAACAAAGAGCTTTTGCTAAATGCTCAACAAGCTTTAAGATAAATGCTTACCAAAAGAAAGCATTTAAAATATCTCTATCTAAAAACCACCCCCTCCCCTGAGCAATGGTTTCATGCTTTTGGCCAGAGAGGCGCTAGGGTAGCTTCAGACATTAGATCTAAAAACACCAA
Source organism: Epiperipatus broadwayi (assembly GCA_028023455.1). Taxonomy (NCBI): domain Eukaryota; kingdom Metazoa; phylum Onychophora; class Udeonychophora; order Euonychophora; family Peripatidae; genus Epiperipatus; species Epiperipatus broadwayi. The sequence goes on along the minus strand of JAQFVV010001822.1, from coordinate 2,276 downwards.
CCCAAGCCAGCATTTATCTAAGAGTTGACTATTGAATAGAAAATCTGAAGTTTTCAGACACCTAAATGTCTTCAAACCCATCTATCTAACTCAGATAGCTATATGGGGCTGAGAGATCTTCAGCCAAACCATATATTAAAAGTCTTAGCAATATAACATCGCCTAAGACTAAAAGCAAAGATTATAAATAGTCAATTAAAAAATAATCGTATATCATATGACTCCACTTCTTTTTTAGCTTGTAGAAAATAAACAAAGAGCTTTGCTAATTGCTCAACAAGCTTTGAGATAAATGCTTAGCAAGAGAAAGCACTTAAAATATCTCTATTTGAAAATCACCCCCCCCCCATCCCCTGACCAATGGTTTCATGCTTTTGGCACTCTTCAGAGAGGCACTAGGGTAGCTTCAGACACTAGATATGAAAACACCAACCCAAAGCCACCATTTATCTAAGAGTTGACTATTGAGTAGATAATATGAAGTTTTCAGATACCTAAATGTATATTTTAACTCAAATAGCTATATGGGCTGAGAGATCTTCAGACAAACTACATATTCGAAATCTTAGCAATATAACATTGCTACTTTTAATTGACTATTTATAGTCTTTGCTTTTAGTCTTAAGCTATGTTATATTGCTAAGACTTCTAATATATTGTTTGGCTGAAGATCTCTCCACACTATATAGCTATTTGAGTTAGGTAGCTGGGTTTGAAGACATTTAAGTGTCTGAAAACTTCAGATTTTCTACTCAATAGTCAACTCTTAGATATATGCTGGCTTTGGGTTGGGGTTTTTAGATCTAGTGTCTGAAGCTATCCCAGTGCCTCTCTCAGGAGTGCCAAAAGCATAAAACCATTAGTCAGGGGATGGGGCATGGTTTTCAGATAGATATATTTTAAATGCTTTCACTTGCTAAGCATTTATCTCAAAGCTTGATGAGCAATTAGCAAAGCTCTTTGTTTATTTTCTACAAGCATAAAAAAAAGTGGAGTCATGTGATATATGACTCTATTTTTTAATTGACTACATTTTTAAAATTTAAATATAAGTGAAATACTTCTTTACTTAGACAATTATGACAATTGCTCAAAGTGAACAGATCAATGACCTTTTATCGTATAGTTAATAAAATTTATATGTAAATGAAAATGTTTAAATTTCCTAATCACTTTTATTTAAATATCTTAATTTATATAAAAGTAACACATTATTATTTAGAAATTATTTTAAAATATAACCTATTTTAAAAATATTACCTCATAATTACAGATACTTTTCACAGTTTATCTGTCTTGTTTAGTATAGGATAGTGATAGCACATCCAATTGTGGACTGTGGAATCGTAGAATCAATTCTGCTGGTGTCTTCTACAAAATTTTCACTATAGCAATAGTAACTTTTTTATGCTGTATTATATTTGTACACATTTTATTAAATAGCTTTTCCTATTTTTAAAAACGATATTATTTTTTTAATGCTATGTATTATTTAATGACCCTCTATTGATTTTAACTTGTAACTGCTTGATTGGGAAAGGGTTAAAAAAGCCTACAAAATATTTTATCTAGGGAAGATATCAATTGCTTGATAATTTTTATTCTACTCTATCATTAAACAAAAGAAACTTCAAGGCATGATATAATATATATATTTTTAAAAAATATATATATATATAAAAGGCATGATATAATGCTTCTAAAAATTTACCAAATAAACAATATACAAAATTAAAAGCGTGTGAAGCGCTTGAAAGAGAAGCTATAGAGATTCAAAAATTATTAAACGCTTTTAATTTTGTATATTAAAATATCGAGTGAGAAGTTTAAAATTCTTAATAGTTTACAAATAAACAATGTAAATGTGAAAATTTCTTTCCTTAATTAAGTAATATTTACTAAGGCAATAAAACTTTAAGCATGCGCTAGAAAATACAAAGGTAGGGACCTCTACAGGTCTTAACCACAAGCTTACTCTTTGGAAGAAAAGAGGAAAACCCTTCTTTACTTCAACCTACTTTCTTTATAAACATGCGAAGCTGAAGCAGTTAGAACTGAGAGCTGAAATACTTCACTGATTAAGTCCACAATTCCTATTACCCATTAGTACTAGCGAAATCTTTTGATTTACAACAAGTCAATGGAAAGATCTTATAGTTAGAAATCTATTGCGATAATTAAATTAAATAAATTTTTAAATTCCTAGACACCTGATTATATAGTGTGACTAAGTTTTAAACTAAAATAACTGTACAAAAAAATATTCTATAATTAAA
>JAQFVV010001821.1:0-45336 GCA_028023455.1 Epiperipatus broadwayi | reverse complement strand
TTTATGTTATCGGTTGGTTTATTTGGCATGTCAATGTGGCACGAAACTAGATGTTTTGAGTGGAAGAACCGACAGAAGTTGTAATTTTGGTGTATGATTAAAGGTGATTTTTGTGGACATTAAAACGTGGAAGCGTAATCCTTAAGATAAAAAAAAAAAACACTCCGAATGAGGAAGATAGATGAATATGAGGCATAAAATTAGAATTTAGAGGGTGGGGGTTGATTGCACCTGTTTTGAAATAGAGGAGGAAAAAAAAATTTTACATTGGATGAAGTTAAATAAATTGTTGGTGAAATGGAAACAGTAAGCCGGGTTATAAAGATAAGAATTTTTTCAGGGAAAAGAGGGGAAACGCCGAATAGACATTTATAGAGTTTGGAGTGGTTTTTTTCCTGTAGTGAATTTAATGAAACAGTGACGGTTAATATAGCCATTAGTTATATACAGGATGAGGCTGAAGTTTGGTGGAAGTCAATGGGAGTACAACCAACAAGTTTTGAGGAGTACAAAAGAGCATTGCTGTCCAGTTATTGGGGGAGGAGTGTCAGGAGGTGGTTAAATGACAGGTAGAACAAGATAAATGGCAGATAGGGGAGACATTGTGCACGTTTTTCCGCAGACAAGTAGCGAAACTGAGAATAGTTACAGCATATAATTTGTCTGAGCAGCAAATTTTAAGAATAGTGAGGCGAGGTTTTCCAGAGGATATTCAACAAATAATAATGGTAAAAGACACTATAGAACAGACTGCAGAGATACTTATGACAATGGATAATATTAGGACATGTGTAGAAAATCAGAATAAAGAAAGGAAGGCTGAGAATATGTATGGGCAAGTAGCAAACATGACACAGAATGAAGAGAAGGAAGAGTTGAGGGTGGCATCTTATTCGTGCCCAAAAATCAAAGTAAAAATAGAAGGAAGAATTGTAGATGTGTTGTTTGATTCAGGGAGTCAGGTATCAGTGATTTCAAAAAAAATTTTCGATGAAATAAGTCGGAGTAATTTGAAACTAAAAACCTTGCCATTAAAGAATGTATACATAATGTTGGCAAATGGGAAAAGAGCCAAACTAGCATCGGAACAAGCTTGGATAAGTATGAGTATAGCTGGGAAGATATATAATCATGTTATGTTGGTTTTAGAAGGATTGATACATGATGCTATCTTGGAGTCGGATTTTATGTGTGAAGTTGGGTGCATATTAGATTATGAAAAACGACAGGTAAAAATTAATAAGATGGAAATTCCATTTAATGTGTGTGAGATAAAAAATGTTAAGGCAGAGTATGATGTAGAAAGTGCAGGAATAGAAATAGAGGAAAAGGTGTTGGAAGATGAACTAGGAAATGAGGATGGAAAACAGTTGAAAGAATTGTTGGTTACATATAGAAGTGTATTTTCAGAAGTACCTGGAGTAATAGAAGGATATGAGTATCGGATAAAACTTATAGAGAATCAACCATATCAAGCACGAATATCCTATACCATATCAATATAGAAGTGCAGTTGAGGAACAACTAGAGAATATGTTAAAATGGGGAATTATTTCTAAATGCTTGTCTCCATATAATAATCCGCTAGTGACAGTAAAAAAAAAAAATGGGTCTATTCGTTTGTGTTTAGATACAAGGCAATTAAATAAAATCACAGTGTTAGATACGAATACACCGCCACCTATAAGTAAATTATTAATGAAGTTTCATAAAAAAAAAAATATTTTAAACTTTTGATTTAACGGCCAGTTATTGGCAGTCAAGCTGCATCCTGAGGACCGGAAATATACTGCTTTCCGGTATAATGGACGAGCGTATAATTTTAATCGAATTCCTTTTGGTTTGAAAAATAGTGGAGCAGGATTAATGCAATGCCTTGATCAAATATTATCCGATAAAATTAAAAGCTTGATTACAATATACATGGATGATATCATTTTAGCATCAGAAAGTGTGGAAGAACATTTCGAACATTTGAAATTGTTATTTGATGAATGTAAAAATAAAGGAATTAAATTAAATTTAGGTAAAAGCCATTTAATGACTACAGAGGTTAAATTCTTGGGACATATAATTAGTGAACAAGGAATATCTCCAAATCCAGAGAAAATTCAAGCTATACAAAACTTTCCCAGGCCAACGAAGAAGAAAGAGAAAGACATCAAGTCTTTTCTTGGATTGTGTAATTTTTTCAATCAGTTTTATAAAAACTTTTCCTTAGATATGGAGCCTTTGTAGCAGTTATTAAGGAAAAATAAAAAATGGGCGTGGGAAGAGCAACAAGAGCGCAGTTTTGAAAATGTAAAAAAAGGTTTTTTAAGAGAAGTTATGTTGACATATCCAGACTTTGATAAACCATTTATAGTACAAACGGATAGTAGTGGAATCGGATTGGGGCTACGTTATCTCAGATGCAAGACGATGGGAAGTATGGGGTGCTTTTCTTTGTAAGTCGTTTATTAAATGGGCCAGAGAAAAATTATACCGTAACTGAGAGAGAGGCTTTAGCGATTGTGTGGGCTTTTAAAAAATTTAGGCAATATTTGATAAGATTGCAGATGGTAGTGATCACTGATCACAGGAGCCTTGAGTTTCTCAATCATAGTTTTCTCACAAATAGCACATTGATTCGATGGAGTTTGTTTTTGCAAGAGTTCGATTATAGGATACAGTATTGTCCAGGCAAAGACAATATGGCGGCAGATGCTTTAAGTCGATACCCGATAGAACACCAGACACGACATTTAAATTGTAATAATGCATATATAGCAACAGCAGAAATATGTCAAGGTGAAGAGAAGGAGTGTGGTTTGAAAAGGTTAAGAGAGTTACAAGAAAAAGATGCAGAATGTAAACAAATAATATACTATTTGTGTCATCAATCTGTGAGTAGGCCTATAAACAATACTCTATGGAAAGATAGGAAACAATATTGTTTAAAAGATGGGCCTTTTGCAGCATAAAGTAAAAGATAGTAAAGATACACAAATTGTTTTGCCAATAGTTATGCGGAAACAGATGATTAAGTACATACCTGAAAAGTACGGACATTATGGGGCAAGTAAAATTGAAGAATGGATAAATAATTGGTTTTATTGGCCGAGTATGAATAAGGGTGTCTTAAACGTCATTGAGGGGTATATAGTGTGTGCAAAAACCAAACCTCCTAATATGTCAAATACGGGACCTTTGAGACCAATATACGCATATCAGCCGAATAGTTTATTAGCAATAGATTTTTATGGACCATTACCTCAATTTAATCGAAAGAAATATCTGGTTGTGACTTATGATGTTTTTTCTAAGTTTGTGGCTATTTATCCGGTGGAGCAGGCTGACACTAAACAGACTATAAGGGTCCTTGAGCGTCAACATTTTCGAGATGTGGGAATCCCAAGACAAATAATGTCGGATCACGGAATGCCTTTTATGTCTGATGAATGGAAAAGATGGACGGAGCGTCATAAGATAAGACATATACTCACTTCAATTCGAAATCCGCAGTCCAACCCGTGCGAACAAGTAATGAGAGAACTGGGATGTTTATTTCGTGGGTGAAGGAGGCAACGAGAATAGCTGACATGATAAATTGGTCAAAGAATGAATCGACAGGATTCGAGCCCATTAGACTTCATCAAGGAAAAAATATTCCATATCTGTTCAAAACTATTTTACTGGTTAAAGCGCAGTATATTGACAGGAAAAAGATGTTGTTAAGGCATGCTATAGGCTTAGAAAGATGGGTAGTATAAGGTAAAAGAGACAATGGAAGGTTAGATATGTGTTTAGGTTGGGAGATGATGTTATGGTAAGGGTAAATCCAGTAAGTCATCCGGAGAAAGGAATATATAAAAAATATCAGCCAATATATGATGGGCCTTATAAGATCACAAAAGTATATGGAAATAATGCGTTTAAAATTGCTCAAGGGTCGGAGAAAAAAGGAACGTTCAATGCTCGATCTTTACAATTACTTAAAAAAAAAAAATGAACAAATAAATAAATTTATAATGGGATGGGGGTTATAGTAAATAAATAAGAATACACGCATATAGTTAAACAAATGTGAAGTAAATAAAATTAGATTGTTTATAAGTTTAAATTCTGAGAAAACTAAAATGCTCAGAATGATATTTTAGTTTCAGAGGAGGGATGGATAATGTACCAAAGTACATTGATATTAAAGTAATTGTATGAGTCCCATGTTTTAAAAATATAAAAATTTAATATTAAAAGAATAAAATGTAAAAACTAAAGAGTAGGGGGGGAGGGGGATTTTGTATTTAATAAAATAAACTGTAAACGCTGTTTAAAATAATAAGTTGTTTAAAATAATAAGCTGTTTAAAATAAAAGATTTTTTTTTGTTTAAAAGAAGGAAAAAATCTTGTAATAAATAAATGATTTAATATTTTTTAAATGAATTTTTAATAAAATAATAAAGAGATTTCGTTTTATCTTATAATAAATAAATAAATACATGTGTGTGTATGCAATTTTTAATAAAAAGTAGATGCTAGAAGCTGATTTTATTTTCACAAGACAAACGCTGCTGCTAAAAATAAAGTTTTCCATTGTTTAAAACTGTATAAATAGCTCAAATTTTGTTCATTCTGGGTTCTGACTTTCTTATTTTAATAAAATATTTTGAAGTAATATTTCCAAGAATGTTGCACTGTTAAAAAACCAATGTATTTGCAGTTAACCAAAAGCCGCTCTCTATGCATCTAAGATCTGCGATTAGTTCGGAAATTAATCATGTTGAAATAGACTAAACGGACAGCGGAGTGCGGGGAATGCCAAACGGCCACGAAAATCATAACAAGTCACAGGATCCACGAAGGAATCATTTACCAGTCGTCGATGAATTAAGAAATGATTCCATTGTACTGTTTCTGTCGTATTTAAAAACCTAAGTAATTATTTGACTTTGATATCTAAACATTTCGATTTCCTTAAAAAAAAAAAAGATTTTATTGAAAGAACTTTTTGAATTAAACTTTAAAAAAAAGAATAAACTTTAAACTTCAGAAGATAATATTTTCAATAATAAAATAAGTAAAAGCAGCTTCTATTAAATAATATTTTTGGCATGCACATATGTGTGATTTGATTTTTCAACTTAAACTTAAAAAATAATAATAATAAAATATGATGTAACGTGTATAATTTATTTGCTCAAGTAATATATTAAAATGCTTATTTTAATCTTTAAAAAAAAGAAGTGTATGTGTGTTTCATTATAAGATAAAATGATGCATTTATTTTAAAATAAAGTAAAACATTTAAACTATTTTTCTTAAAATATTTATGTTTATTTCTGATACGTGCGGGTAGGTATAAATATTTATTTTCTTAATAAGAGTAGGAGGGAAAAAAAAGTCCAATCATTAATAATAGTATTTTAGAAAAGATTCACCAAGTTAAATCTATAAATGTTTAGCATTCGGTATAATGTTGTTATTATTAGTTTTAAAGGAGCGAAGTATTATTTTGAATGGTTCGGGGGAAAATTATTTTAGTTTTAGGAAATAGTAGCAGTTTAAAACAGGCAGGCATTTAAGATACCTTTTGTTTGTTTATTAGTGGGTGGTTGGAATCGACTGAGCTAGCGGACGTTTCAGGCACCGGATTATGCTGATCAGATGGACATGCTAATTCTAATGTAATTAGCTGGCACCTAAGGGATTTTCTTTCTTCTTTAAAAAATAATAATAAAGTGTTTATTTGATCGGTATATATTTGGCAGTTAAGTGTTGAATGTTATTAATAGTTCGCTATTGATAATAGTTGATACTTTGCCTGAAAACCAACCATTGTCTGAAAGGGAAATTTAGGAGGACAAAATATAATAAAATATTAGTTAATATTTTATTTGTCGATGCTTTAGTGTTTGTTATTTCCCATGTCGTTTAAGTAGTAAATTCCAAGTAAAAGAAGTAGTATAGTTTATGGGATCGTTAAGTAGTTTTATTTAGTTGTTGTTTCGAAGTAGGTTGTTTGCAAAATTAGCAGGTAAGATCTTTGTTGGGTTGGTTCAATATATATATATATACTGTAGCATCAACCAGCATAATGACTTTAATGGTTTTATTTTTGAGTTTAAAATTAATGAAGACTATGATCTATCTCTTCAAATATCTGATATATATATATATATAGTATACGCACATCAACACGCTTTTTATAAATAATATTTGTGATGAAAATTCACTTATAAAATGCAAAACATACTGATCTGGAATGCTGATATTATAGTACTCTGGAGTTACTAATTACTCGAGCTCATAATAGACTTGGAGTAGGTGAAGAGAATTGCTATTGAAAGGGTGTGAGTAATCTGAGAAAGTCATATAATGTTACTGTTGGTAATATCTGAGTGATATTAAATTGATTGATTATCTACAATTATGGCAAGAAGTATCATTTTGAATCACATCACCAAATAGAAATTATAAAATAAAATTAATCATGGGTAAATGAATCAGTACATGTTAAAACAGTGGATACAATGGACTCATTGTACTACTCAATTCATCTATCATACATAAGTACACCTATATGATATGCTGGCTCTTAGTATATTTATTTGATATGCTGCAATGCTGAATTTTAATCTCATCAATAGCAATTTTTTCTTTATGAAAAACTTCCAATATCTTGCTTAATTATAGCTTTCAATAATATTCTTACATTCTCAACAAAAATAATTGATTCCACACTTCTTTAAAGCTGCTTTAGAATAATCTCATCTACATGCAAAAGATGATAGAAAAAGAAGAACTATTTTATATAAATTTATTTTTAAATGGATTGGCAATCTGGTTCAAATTACTGAATATAATATTATTTTTCAATTCAACAGATGCCCTATCAATGTATCTTTAAATATTCATATTTGGCACATCTATAAATCGAAGTATTGTTACCATTTTTAAATATTTCTCATACTTTTCTATCGCAATTTTCAATATATTTAAAATATATCTTCAATTATATATTAATACATATAAAAATTTCTGAGTTTTATTATTTTAGTTCCCTAATTTTGCATAATTTTTCTAAATTCAAAATTCTAAATATCTTCTAACTTATTACTGTTTTAATTTTTCATGACAGAAATCATGAGCTAATTACTTAATTTATATCCAATATTTGTTTAGATGAATTCCTAAATTAGTACTATTTTAATAAAGATAAGGTTATTTTGAAAAATATGAAGGTTGATTGCATTAGATCAAATAATATGAGAATGTTTGTAAATACTAAGAATTTACAAGCATTAGGTTTAATGAAATGTCAAATAAAAATAAATACTTCTAAATATAAAGTAATAAATATAAAATAATAAAATTGAGGAGCTCAGACTCAATAGCTATATGTCAGTCTATTATAAATGTTTTGTTGTTTACAGCCATCCTATTGACATATGTGTAATCAATTCTGATTGCTAGGATTCCTTTTGCCTTCCAATTAAGAATAGTTGAAGCACATTTTTTTACCAGTATATGATATTGCCCTACATTGAGAAATCCTCAGCTGTCTGGAAAAAAAAAATTACATTTTCATTGAATTTGAACCCCAGATCATGAGCACGTCATATGAATATATTATATCATAAAAACCTGAAAATGAATATAAGTAAAGATGATAAAATATTAAGTTATAGTTGGACAAAAGATTACCAATTTTATAAACTTAAAAAGTGACTAACTGCTGCTGGAATTAGTATTGAAGATCTTAAGAATAAGAATTGCAATAGGTAAATATAATAAGGATAAAAATATCATAAAAAAATAAAAACAATGAAACAGCCCCCACCCCTTATCAAAAACTAGTTAAGACAATATAGTTCTTACTTAATATTTTTATCATCAATCAAATAATTTCCTAAATATTTGTATAAACAAATAATTTTCTATATAACTTTCTTTTCAAATGCTACTCTTAATATTTTATCAATTTGCCTTCTTTAGATTTAGATATAATTATTTTCATCTCCAAATTTTTACAAATTTTATTAATTTTATTTAATAATTTATTGAAACTATTTTTTCTACCTGCAAGCACTCCCATATCATTAGAAAATCTGATGAACTTATTTTTGATTTTATTAAAACAACATTCATGTACTATAGTAGGACTTAACAAATGTTTTGTTTAGATTATAGCAGACTTAAAAAATAAAAAAAGGAGAAAAATATTTTGGAAATTTTTAAAATGTGGATTTGGAGAATGGAAAAGTATTAAAGAAAACAAGTTTGTAGCAATAGATTATTTATTTAAGAAGATTATAAAGTAGAGGAGAAATTGAATATATATTTAGAGTTAAATGATTTATGAAAAAATATGTTGAAAAGATTTGTATAGTGCAAGAGACAAAATAAGTAGAAATATAGCTAAATAATAATCTAAAAAAAAAAAAGAATATGAAATCTTAAAGAATATAACAAAATGTGATGTCTTGTTGTAAAAGATAGAAAAGCTTGTTTTTTGGCATATAAAACTGAAGATGATGATAATGATTTATATTTAGGTAAATTTTCTTCGTGACAATATTGAATCAAAAAGAATAAAGTTAATTTTGTAATATATTAAATTTTATATAAAAGAATAAAAATTAAAGGCATATAAAAAACGTAAAAGGAAATCAATACAAAATAAATGTGATAATGTGTACATTTTCAGTCAAAACAGTGGAAATGAACTTTCTGCCAATTAAGAAGATAAATAATTTTTTCATTATTAAACAAAAAAAAAAAATTAAACAGATTGATAATTTACTTTTCATTTAATTATGCCACTTACATCCTAGAAGTGAGATTTTTTTTTAAAGAACAAAAAATGTTTCACATTACTTTATAATATTTCTGTCAGGTTTTGAAAAGATCAGACATCAGCTTAGATCATTTATAATTATATCATCTAACACAGCTACATATAGTTAATCATTTTGGATTTTTGATATATATATAGATGCATTTATGTGAAGATGGTAAATTTTTTAACAACTAATTTTAATAATAAATAAATCAATACCTCTGCTGTATGAATATCAGCCTTCCAGTTTCCAATATTATCAGACCATAAATTAGTTCTATCAAGATAAAACTCTAGCTGTGATCGTTCCAATTTCATATCATCTATTTCATGCTCAAGCATTGTAATAATCTATAAATAATAATTAAAAATCAACATTATTGATTAAAATAAAATCATATTTTTAATTAATTTTCTAAAGCAAATGTAGATTAAAGCTTAATAAAATAATTGATATTAGCTGTATTTGTTTTAAAAAAAATTCAGTAATGATTTTATAATGCATACCATTTTTCAAAAAATTAACCCTCACATATACCAGTAAGGTATTAAAATAGTATGTAATAATTATTAAAAATATATTATATTAATAATGCAATAAACTATAATATATATATTGTTTTAAAATATACTAACTAAATTTAAATAACATTAATCCAGGTGTGTGTTTATAATCATACTATCATCAAACTAAAAAATTAAACATATCTGAGTATTTGATTTTCAAAGATTTTATTAATAATCAAATAGTTGTTATTCAGGAGATCTAATGTTATTCAGCCACTGAAAAGGATAGAACTGAAATGTAAACCGTGAGTCTTTAACTCTCAAATCTATCACTCTATCACTGCATTCAATCACACAAAACAACAATTTCATTAAGTTTATTTAATATTTTATTAAACTCATTATCGAAATCCACAAATACTATCATATTATTATTAAATATTAATATTATTTAATTATATCAGAATTATCTATGTTTATTCTGGTCATTTGATGGCAAGGAACCTGATGTATCTCATTTGATTACCATAGAAATTTGTCATTTGAAAGATGAACAGCAGATAATCTTGGATTCATTCAAGAAGAGAACACATTTTAATTACCATCTATGATTTTTGGAACACTATGTTCTTTTATACTCAAAAGTAGATGTTATCATAGTACAATGAATTCTAGCAGTCCAGATATCAAAATCTATTGACAAATATCATTCTCTATAACATTAAAAATTTCAAGCATTTAACGTCAACAATTTTAATGTATAATATATATATATGTAAATTAATTATTAAGTGGAATATCTGTTACATAAATGAAGTTAAATCCACAGCCAAGGTGTATTGATATGCAGTGATCAATAAGATCCATTCTGCAGGCTGAGAGAAAACAATAGCAAACCTGTCTACAAACTACTAATCAAAAAAAAGGTTTGCTATTATTCTTTTTCAACCTACCATTCTTATTGGTTTCTGCACATCAATACATCTTGGCTGTAGATTTAACTTCATTTATATTTCAGGGATCCCATTTATTAATTAATTTACATCTATATTAACCATTAAAAATATTAAATTTAAATATATATATATATTGTAACCTTCTCCCAGACCGCTGTAATATAAATGAATCATACCACACGTTTTAAGCACCATAATCACCACTGTAGCCTAGCTACAGCTAATCATCGTGCCATCCACATTAATCACCATACTCGCAACTGTAACCTAGCTTCCTGATCTAACTGGTCACCAACGACTCATACCATACATTTTAGTGATTAAATTCTCTAATGCAACTTATCATACTCTCATTATCAAAAATATGAGCATAAAGACATGAAAATGTAAAACTAACGAAATGATTCATGGATTTAATAAAACTAGCATGAAACTGTCTATCTAAAGAAGATCACAAGGCGACTACTAATAAAGATAAAAACTTCTGGTCAAACCAGCTTTGAAATCCACACAAACAAAATGAGATGAGTTAAATTTGATATTCAGCAAATTAATAAATAACTAATAATTGTATCTCTGGAATGATTACAAAATTAAACCTATAAATGAAATAATGAGTAAATTATGATGTAAATGACTAAATGGATGATGGAAAAAAGTAATCATTAAATAGTGAAATGAAATGAGTCTAAGAATTAAGAGAAAAGAACGAAGATGTATGAGAATAATGAATGATTAAGATGATGATAGAATAAGAGTTAATGAATAGTTGAGATGATAAAAGAATAAAAGTTAATGTATGATCAATCAATTATAATAATGAATTAATGTCAAATGAGAATGAATAAATAAAAGAATGGATCAAGATGAAATTGAAGAACAATGTTAATGATGGAGACTGAAATCTTAAACTATGACCTAATATGGTATTAAATGGTAAAAAAAAAAAATAAGCTAAATAAAAATAGGGATTTCAAGCTTGACACAACCAGAATATTTATCATGAAGTTAAAACAAACTATACATTTTATACCAAAAAAAAAAAATAATCTGCATCTTAAAGCTTAGTTGACTTCCATAAAACAGTGAAAGTAATCTATTTCAAGTCTAACTATAACAATTGACTAAATATAAATTTCATTACAAATTTAAATTCTATCTTGAAATTTAACAACTAATTCTTCTCAGGGTTCTAACACTCAAAATTGTTATACAACATATATTTGGGTCAGTAAGAGGGATTTTACCACTACCCAAACATAATGCACATAACAGCTCTCAATATAAACTCAAATTAAGAACTATATTTAGCAGTTACACATAAACTTTATAACTAATATAAACTTTAAAATTTATGACTGGGAATGACTTTTTAATAAATAAATACAATAACTTACCAAATTCCTTTTCTTAAATAATTATAAACCATGTGATCAAGATCAGTGAATGATAGCTCTGCGGATTTAACTAAATCAATCAAATCAATATTATAGTTATCTTTTAATCTATTACTTAAAATAATCTGTACTCTAAGTTATTAACATTTCGATTATTGTGTGATGATGCATTAGATGTACCAATAAATTATAAGGCTTACCAACATTATTATGATATAGCACAATATAGTGAATAGTGCTATATTGGTCGATAATGATTTCAATTTATAATCTTCTGATAGGTTGATAGCAATAACAATAATAGTGTATATATGTGGTAATTAGCAATACGATTACATGCAACTAAATAAAATTTTAAACACAACGAACTTTATTTACAATATGTACAAATGTTTAATTCACAGATATGGCATGAAATAAAACTAATATATTAAAATAATTTATGGATGGGACAAATACTTAGTATCCCCTTGACCATATACTCAGCAAATGATACAACCTGCTTAGAAAATAATATTCAAAATATCATTTGTTACTCTTTGGCATATTTTTAAGAATAAGATACTAAAACTTATTTAAGCTGACTAGCACTTAAATTTATAACTAGCAGTATACTTAGAACTTTAGGATATGCACCAAGTATAAATTTAGAATTCAGAAAAAATTTTAAAAGTATTGCATTCTCCTAAAACCCTTTCTTTTATCAGAATATGATAAGGGCAATTATCATATTCTGTGCAATTACTAACTTATTTAAATTTGAAATGAATAAGTTTAGTGCATTAAATGAAGACTAGACATTAAAAGTCAAATACACATAGATCTCATTAAGCATTACCTATGTCCACAGCTCAACCCTTGAATACGTAACTGATCTTACAATTCTATTGTCACATCATTATTTGATGAAGGTGAATCCACACTACCAATGTGCATCTCTTACTTGTACATCTAAAATTTTCCACAATCATTAATAGATTTTGGTTTGGTCTGTCTATAACTGATGATGATCCTACAACATCATAAACACTATTTCAATTAAGAAAACACTATGCTAGATCAGTGTTCCTAACTTTAACATTATTTTTATACTTGCTATATGATTTGGACCTATTATACTTCACCATACACGGTGGAAAAACTAACTCTATATTATCATGAGGAATTTAACACTAAAAAGGGAGGCTTTATAAAAACAACATGACAGTTGTATAATAATATGGTTAATTCTAATACCTCTCTACGGAATACATGTGTGGGCTCTGCCTCATCACAAAAACATATAGAATTCAAACCATGGATATCCTTTCTTTCTAGGATTATTTATGCTTATAAGCATTAATTAGTACTTAGCCTCTACCAATTTTCCTCTCATGAAATTAGCCATAGGTGACACTCCATCAGCCTATGCTCCATATAAATATTAATCTATTGGATGCCATTTTATTGGAACATCCCATTAACTAAAAACTGTCACTAATCATTCTCAAATTATAGCAAGATAAAACAATACCAACAATAACAGTGGAGAAATACATACTCCATTTTACACTGCAAAATCATTAATGTATCAACAGACCCACCAAAATATACACGTCAAATGATCATTGATCATTTAAAATGACAACTATCTTTTTATTAGAGAGAGCACAACATATTTAAGCAATAAGGATCAAACCTGCATTTGTATTCAAAGTGGACAAGTTCATTTCTATAGAAAATTACAAAATGAAAAAGGCTTATATCAAATTTTCTTTTATATAAGAAAATAATTCAGTCATTCCAATATATATATTTGATAAAATGTCTGTATATTCACATCTTTAATAATATACATTAAAATTAGTTCTAAAATATGAGAGAAGTAAATATTTTTATCACTCTCTCTCTAGATAAACGATATATATAATTTCCAGTTTTCCCTTAACTAAAAAAAAAATCTACATAAAATAGATATATATATATATTACACATTTTTTTCTTTAACTCAATATATATATTTTCCATGCCACAACCAAACATATATGTTTTAAAAACAAAATTTCCCAAATAACACATTACGTAAGTAATATACATAACACAGCAGTAATAAAAAAAAAATAAGAGTACACTTTTATCCATTAAATTTTATACGATTCGTCCAAGTTATTTCATTGTTGTAAGTTAAAATAAGAATTAATATTGTGATTAGCAAACATTCCAGATAACGCATATATATTTTATTCTCCTGTTGGGTGTGGAATGAGCAATATTTAACACTTATCCAAAAGCAAAAATTATTTGATGGTTTCAGTATCGATAGTTAACAAGACAATTAAAATTCCCACTTCCAATTGTAGCAGATTTAAAAAAAATAAGTTTATCTACTTTTCTCTAGATAATTTTCCTGAATAATTCTTTAGGTTATGGGAATCTTCAAAACAAACTTTTTAAAATCTTTATTGATTTATACTATAAGCATTTCAAATGAAGTATAACAAGAATCATTTATTACATTTAAAATCAAGATAATTTTTCCTTGAAAAATTAGTGGAATTTTATTACACTTAGCATATTTATCTTTCCTTTTCTTTTAAAACTCTTTGTTAATTTTATTCTTCCCTGCACGGTAATACATATATGTGTAGCAATGTTTAAACAGTCAGAATATATTCTAATATTGTAAAACATTATTATAATGACATATATTTCTCAATAAAACTTTAAAGGTAAATATTTATTTCATTCCATTCTTATCGGCAAAGTATGATGTGATTATCAATATTAGAAAGAATTTATCCAATTCTCACTATGACATCTTTAGCATTTTAATTATTATTTTTTATCATTACATAGGTTCCTGCTATAAAAATTATCAGACAATAGAGAATAGATAATAAAATCACGTAATTATTTTTTTGGTACTCATCTTATAGCTAAAGACGCCATTCTATGGAGCGGTTTTCGCGCCAAAACACATTAAAATGCTGTTTTCGCGGCCGACACGTTCGAATCCGCGTTTTCTACAATACAACTTTTTTGTTGTGCTACAGAATGCAGGCCGCCATGTCGTGCAGACAGCATGTATGTCGCTAAGCAGCAATTACATTTTACAAATTTGCACAATTTATAAAATAATTACGGCTTGATGAGAGAGTTTGTATTTGGATTGTATTAAAATGTTGTTTTCATTGGATTTTTTTTATTTTAAACTACTGAAATGTTCAGATGTTTTAAACAATAATTATAAGACTTTTTACAATGTACTGTATTGAACTTTTATTTGGGTAAATGTTAAATATCTATGTTTTTATTGAGTTGCAATTAGGTAACGTGTCAAGTAATGTACAGTTAGTAACATTCACGAGACAAAGAAGATTCTACCGTCTGTATATTTTTGAAGTAAAAAAGAGCGGTACGAGAAAAATATCCAGTAAGAAAAGTCCAAATGTACAGGTTTTTTTGTAAATTTAATAAAAAGCAAATATTATAAACATGTTTAATAAGTAAAGAAGATATTTGTTTGTTGTTTAAAAAAGTTTGAGTTTCTTTCTTCTGTCCGAGTACGCTTACGATTTTGAATTTTTTTATTTTAGCATTACAAACAAACAGAACACTAACCCTAAAACTAACCCTAAAACTAACCCTAAACCTAAAACTAACCCTAAAACTAACCCTAAACTAACCCTAAAACTAACCCTAAGCCTAACCCTAAATCTAACCGTAACAACTTTTACTTTTATTACGATTATAATTTTTTAGTTAAACAACAACAAAAAAAGTCGTAACACAAGTAAAAAAATAACCGATAGAAAATTGATATAAAAAAAAGCCGTAACACAAGTAAAAAAATAACTGATAGAAAATTGATAAAAAAAAAGCCGTAACACAAGTAAAAAAATATCCGATAGAAAATTAATAAAAAAAAGCCGTAACACAATTTAAAAAGTATACGATATAAAAAACACGAATCAAATTGTCATTTGTTGATTTTATTTTACATTTATTATTATCATTTAAATTGTATACGTTAATAAAAAATAATATTTTAAAAAGACGATTTTGTTTTGTT
Source organism: Epiperipatus broadwayi (assembly GCA_028023455.1). Classification (NCBI taxonomy): domain Eukaryota; kingdom Metazoa; phylum Onychophora; class Udeonychophora; order Euonychophora; family Peripatidae; genus Epiperipatus; species Epiperipatus broadwayi. Next base: position 29,606 of record JAQFVV010001821.1, on the reverse strand, counting down.
TTTATTTTCGCATTACAAAAAAGCACAGAAAAATTATTAAAATCAACGACCCGTGAGTGTTCATATTTTATAGTTTTAGTGTGAAAATGACGCCATCCTACGGCGTCTTTATCTATAATACAAGCACCATTTTTTTTTAACTTTACTTTATTAAAAGTTAGATGATTCTGAAATGACTTTTAATTTATTTATTATATATATCATAACACTTGTTTTTAATATTATTTCGAATCATTATTTTTTTTCTTGATATATTTAATTTACAACCACAATCTGGTTCTGCTGAATAATAGGAATGGTGCGAAATTCAAACATAATCAACTTTTTAATTTACGTATAAATAATTCGTGCGTTATTTTTTAAAGATAAAAGTTTACATGTATAAATAAAGTAAAAGCAAACGCTTACTTTCTCTTGAATTTTCCTGGGTTTAAAATAAGATTTATGAGAGACAGTTAGGATGCATAAGGTTTCCATTCCTCCTTCTGTATAACTTCTTAGAACTATCAATCAATAGAAGAATGGTGTTTAAATGACTGCAAGGTTTTTAGATTTTCTATTCCAACATTTGTAGATAGCCAGATATTATCATTTCATTGAATTAGATTTCAGAATTTTCTGATATTTAGTTGTTGTTTTTTTTCCTTATTTTAGATCAGACTGGAATTCTGTGGTTGCTTGGTTCTGATGCATTGTGGGAGTGAATTGGCCAATAATTTTGGTATGCATAATTAGTATTACCCCCTCTGGCTTCATTTTTAATAACTACCCATTATTATTTAAGACAGCTTTATATATACCACATAAAAAATATGCTTAAGTAATTTACTGTAATGATTTATTTTACAAGATTTAACAATTTGATTTAATTATTTATTTATTTCAATTGCTATTCAACAATAATAAAATAGTAATATATTTATCTCCCAATTGATAACAATAGTTTCAAATTGTTATTTTATCTCTAGTAACAAAGCCTAGACTGGGTTTGAAATCTTATCTCCACTCAATGCAAATTTCCCAGTGCATCCAAAATAATCTTTATTGAAAACCACTCATTAAGATTTTAATGCCAAATATATTATCATTTAAAATTTTGGAATTATTAACTACAGGGACCTAAATAAAAGGTCACAATATATATAAAATACATATTTTGTGGGTTCATCCGTGTTAAAAACTTTTAATATTAATATACTGACGTTTCAACTTGGTCACACAAGTCATCCACAGAGTTATAAAAGGTATAAAGATGGTTGTAGAGGCGCTACAATCACTGATTTGAATAAAACAGTAAAATTTCACCAATAGCAAAAATATTAAATTTAGGAATGTTTTTTAAAAAAATCTTTCCAAATAGGAGGAAGTTTGCATGTATCATCTCGCTTACTGATACGTCAGTATATTAATATTAAAAGTTTTTAACACGAACCCGCAAAATATGTATTTTATATATGTAACCTGTGCAAATCTTCGTTTTAACATATATATATATATATGTTTAAGCTTATACTATTTCAATGCATTATTAAACTATAAATTACATAATTTCTTTTAATTGTTACAATTAAATCAAAAATAATAACATTTAATATAATACATATCATTTGATTTTATTTGCTAGCACAGAGATAGTATGCACAGTAAGGATTACATGTGCTACATTGTTTTTTTTATAATATCTCAATGATGTCTTGTTGAGTATTGAAGAAACTCTCAAACTAAGATACAAGATAGAGACTTTTGAAAAGATAAAAGCGACCATCTTATCTTTTAACCTACTCTCTAATTATAGAGGCCAATCTAAAGCATCTCAGTTTAAAAGCATAAAGATGTTTCTCTATTCATTTTACTTCAATAATTTTCTTTTTGCGTATTAACTCTCGTAAAATTTACTACATGTTAATATTAGAAAATATTAGCAATTATGTAACATATCATATATATAGGACTTATCCATTCTTATAATAGATTGCAGCTGTTTAAAAATTAAAATATTGTTTAATAATAATGTGTAAGATTAAATAAAATAAATAAATTTATTTTACTAAGCATTTCAATAAATAAAAGATTTAGAATCACTTAGAAACATATGTAATAACAACGAATAATAAAGTTTTTTTACAATTTATCTTACTTTTTAAAATCTTGTTAAATCTTTAAATTCAGTCATTACTTTTTTTTCTTTTTATTATATGACTATTAAATAAACTCATTAAAAATTAAATGATCAATATAAAAACAATTTATGACAAAGACATTCAATTTTATTTCAATTAAAATGTTTAAACCAATAAAATAATAAATATATAAATTTAAATTGTTTTTAAATATGAAAAATTCATATACAAATGTTTTTTGAAATCTACTGAAACTGTTTAAGTAATAGATTTAAATTCATATTTATAAATATTTAATTTATAAATGTATGTAATAAATCAAGTATCAAATTTTTTTGAAAGCTTTCATATTTGAATGTTCTTGAAGTTTTGTTAAAAGATCTTTAACTGTTACAGTCAATGTCAATTTGATAACAAACGTTTTGTGAGAGATACTGTCTTACCATGAGTTACCATTTTAAATTAGAGTGCAAGCATTATTAAATTAAAAAATTTTAACCTAAATTTGTCATTTTTATTGAATTGCATTATAAAATTCAGATATACTTTAAAAAATTTAAAAATAAAAAAATTAATAGAGCCCTTCTACCTTGCCCATTTTAGTATATTGATGATATTAATTAAATCTAATTAATAGATTAATACTTAGGACATCAATTTTTTTAAACAAATAATTAACCTAAAAAAATTAATTATTTATTTATAAGTAAAACAAGTTAATTTTAACTATAAAATCATGAGTAATATCAAACTCAATTATTTTAATTTTTTTTTTAATAAAAAAAATATTTTATCTCAGTATTCAAATAAAAAAGTTATGAAATGAAAGATAAATTAGACTAACTTTATATTGTAAAAAATATTTTTTGCATGATTACAATATGTATGTATAAGCAGCTGATTAAATAAACAACATTTTGTGGCATGGTATATAAAGAAATCGATTACAAAAGTTGAAAAAGACAATCTTATAAAATATCATATAAAGATTGCAGAGCAATATAAGTAGAGAATAGAAGCAGATTTATAAATCAAAAAAATAATGATGATGAGATTATTCAGTAAGAGAGACTAGTAATATGAGTTGTAGAAGAAAAAAAAACTGAAAATATGTTGATTTGACCATAAATTTTCTGTATATTTTAGCTAGTAATATCGAAATGCTTATATAAACTTGCTGCACCATCCATAAGTAAATTAGATGGCTAAGATCTTTTAACTGGAAATTCTCATCATCATATTATTTTTTTATGCTATAATTTTAACCAGTGACAGCCACTAATAAATTAATGCAATTAAGTGATCCTGCAAATATTTCTAAAAAACTTAACTTTATCCTTAAATCTAATACTCTAATAGATTACTATTATCTATTCCTAATTTATTTTTTTAAGTGCTGTATATATAATATATGATAAAGCTACTGTACATTACATTCATTATTTATTCTTGATTCTTATCTTTTTTAATTCATCAGCCTAATATGATATGACTTTATCTGAATGCATAAACATACTGATAATTTTCAACAATAAAAAAAAATATCAGTCACGAACAAACAAAATGATCAATTTATGAATACATTCTAAGAGTGTAATTAAGTATATAAAATCTTCTGCAAAAATTTTGGATGTTAAAACAAATATTTATTATTTTCTCAAAAATTAAAATAGAAAAATTGCAGTTATAAATCTGTTTGTCACATTTGCAACAGAATAACCAATTAAAATCTCGACAATTTTTTTAATGTTTTATTTTGCTATTTGTTTTTAAAATATTGTAAGAAGTGTAATTTTTGTAGAAATATATTTAAATTTTAGCTTAATAATTATATTTTAAAGTAGAAGTTAAAAAGTACTTGATTTAATGAATAATGAAATTAAATTCATTTTATTTAGCAACATGCTCACAGATATTTTTTCATTTTATAAAGTTGTGAATATGTATTGAGTGTCCAGGATAGTTTAATGCAAAATATAACATATCATACCATTTACAACTTTCTTAAACACTTTATCAATATTCTTTATTTATATCAAAACTAACAGTTTCGACTGTCCTGCAGTCATCATCAGAGCTACGATATTTAAATATATAATTATATAATTAATACATGTATACACATATTCATATACATAATTAAATACACAAAATAAACAAAATAAAATATACATTTTAACCTGACCATTATAAATAATCATTTCCCATTTTATTACTTTACTCTTAAATAATTATATAAAAGAGAACTCAAAAATTAAAGGTTCCTGAATCAATTCGCAGTTATTTAAGATTAAGTCTCAATTATCTAAAGTATAAAAAATTCAGTTTATTCAAATGAATAGAACTTTTGTGCTCAACCTACCATATGGATGCTTGAATATCACATAACTTGCCCAGCAATTGACTATACGAATATTTTATTTCTGTTTTATTTCTTTATACATATATATGTTAAATGATCTGGTAAAAAGGTTTTATAATTTCAAAAAGTTCCTTGGCAAAGAGGATTGTGATTAGACACAATAGATCCATAACATTAAGTTAAAAAAAAATATTTTCATTAAATTCAATTGATAAAATAATGAGCTATAATAAATGTCATATTACCTTGTGATCAAACTTCTGATTCATTCTGACTGCCTGCAAAGCCTGTGTTTTGTTTAATAGTTTTTCATCTAATTTCTCTAACCTTATTTTCGCATAAGTGGAATGTTCAAATATCTCACTACCATTATTTGGTTGTGGACTTTCTTCTCGTGAAGAAGACTCCATGTGTAATGAATTGGACATCTCTTCTTCATCTTCATGGTCTAAAAAATTAATATGCAACTACACATATTTAATTTTCAATAAAACACTACAATGTAATATACAAATACTAAATGGTGTTAAAAAAAAAACTAATACTACTGTAAAATTCACATAATAAACTATTCAATCAATTTTTCATATATAAATAAAAACATGGATTTCTAAATATTTTGGCAACTTGACATGCATCAGTTCTTAGCAAATAATATACTTGATATTTTGCCCCATGTTTTCACAAAGTTACCCATCAATATTGTGATAATGTCTTTAAAACTAAAGCAATACAAGAATAGCAAACAAAAAATATTATTTTGAAATCCTAAAAGAAATGTTCTTATATTTCCTGTTATATTTTGGTAAAAATATTGCTTGAGTAACCATAATTTGTATAAGTTATAAAGCTAGGATTTGTCTCTTTCCCTACACGACTCCAGAAAAAAGAGAAAAGAAAAGAAATTTAAATATATAAAGATATTGTAAGTTAAAATCAATGAAAAAAAAGATTGCTGAAAGATAAAATAAAATGTGAATAATAATGCAGGAAAGGTCTGATGGATTTAAATATAGAAAAAGATAGCATTGTTTAATTAGAGCAGAAATCTATTTAAAACTAATTAAATGAAAGAATAAAGAGGAAGTGTTAGTATAATCAATATTTGAAAGACTAATTGCAGGTGAAAGGAATGTACATGGACACAGTTAAAAGTTTAATGATAATTTGAGAAAAGACGCATTGCTGGAGGGGGGGGGGGGTAGTCTAATGTAAATAGTAATTACCTTTTATAATAATTAATACCAGATATTAAACAACAAAATATATAAATAGTATGTGCTGAAAAGAGCAGCTGCTTTTTCTTATTCTTCATGTATGGTGTTGCCTGCTGTTGCATTGTGGGATGTTAGAAGAAAGGACCCAGAAAAAGAGCTGTTGGAAAAGTTGTGATAACTTTTCTGTCACGAGGGATGTTATCCCAGAGACTGAGGCTCTGTAGGTGCAAATAACCAGATAGGGAACTTAAACAGACTGCACACAGTCTTATTTTTATTTGTGTATGCCTGAGAAGACTTCATGAGAACTGTGCAGAGTCGGAATGTGAGTATAAACAATTTTTAGTATTTACTCAGGTCTAAGAATAGTTAAGACAGTGGTTACTTTTTAACTGTGGGGAATATTAGCATTTATTGGGAAATAGTCCTTCAATTCAAAGATTTATTTGATCATGCCCTAGTAAATGCAGAACTTTAGGAAGGAGATGAGCATGGATAATTGCCAGTTGGTCAGTTGTTGGTAGTCATTATAATTACTGAAGTCACAGCCAAGTCTACCAAAGTATAAGCTGACACAGTTTACAAGTGCCTGCAAACAAGAAATAGTGAACAAAGTGGGTGCGGATGTCATTATATACAATGTGTTATATGTGCTAATGTAAATAGATATATTGTTATCTTTATTTTAATGATTTCTTTTAAAACTTATAGTCTATGATTTTTGTTGGCATTCAGTTTCGTTATTGAATGCACAACACTTCCTAAAACCAATACTATTTAAATCCTATTTCCTGAAGAATATCTATCTGCAAGAACAGTGTGTAACAATTTTTAATAAATTTAAGACAGAGATGAACAATCATCAATCTATAGTCTAGTTCAATAAATTCTTAAAAAACAAAAATTTGTTTACAAAACTGATCAAACTGCAGACTAATCTGTCTATTGTGACAAAAGATAAAAAAATATGAAGTTGTACTGCCCTGAAGATATCATTAATGTTCACTAAATCACCGAAACTTTATTAACAATTATAAAACACAGCGATGCAATACATGTTAACCATATATTGATGCATCATCACAAAACAAAAAAAACATCTAGAAAAATATTTAATCAAGAAGTTATGACTTTATCTAATTATCATTTAGGTTGTTTAGTACACAAAATCTATGACTGTTGTATACAATGATATAAAACCATATTAATAAATTATTATCATGTTAGAGGATTTTCACCAGCATTTTCTAAAAATTTGTTCTCCCATCATTGCATAAACATTGATTAGAATATTATAGTTGTAGTATAATGGATATTATTAAATGTTCAATGCTAAAATAATACAAAAAGGCCTCAAACTACTAATAATTGCAAGAATGGAAAACATATTTTTAAGAACTTAGAATAAAATCAATCTAACTGAGTATGATAAAGCCAATAATATGCTCAAATTGAAGATGATTACTAAAATCAGATAATCAAGTTCAGATCAGCATGAAATTATATCTGGTTTCTATTTAGTACACACTGCTTAATGACCTGGCATGAATTAGAACAGCCTAGTTGAAGTAGTATTATAACTGAATCCCTAACTAAATACTTTTGAACTATTATCGAGTGGATTATTAGTTAGTAAAAAAAAAAAATGTGAACAAGGCTAGAATGATTTCTTGTCATATTAAAACTAAAACAGAGATAAACAAAATCCTTAAAATTAAACCAACAGAAAAAAAAAGTGAAAACTATATGTAATACAACATGCCTATGAATATTTAGTAATGGCAATTCTGGAATAAAAATAGCTTTAGAATATTTGAAATACTTTGGGCATTTATGTAATTTAAAAAAAAAAAAGATTATTATTATAATATATTATTTATAAGAAATATTCTCAAATGTGTCTATGTTTTAATCAAATATCAATTTCCAAATATGATTTAAAAGTTGATGATATTTCTGTATTACTGATAATAGAATAAGAATAAAAAGAGTGTAAGTATTGCTTAGCCAATATAAAGATAAAAAGATGAATCTACTTAGTTAAATTAAATTACTATATTATATACTAATAAGTTATCTACTTAGTTTTTTAGTTTATGCCAAATACTAACAGGAAGTATTCAAAAATGTGAAAGATCAGATTTACTCAACTGTAAAATCCTCCTGGGTAAAATAATAATTATCTCAACAAAAACAAAGAGTTCATTTGTATATAAAATATAAATGAAAACAGATTTTGAAAAATTCATTGGAAACAATAATCAATAAAGAAATGAGACATCAGCTAGTTTCCAAGTCATGATTTCCCCCAAAAATATATACATAAAATCTAATGAAGTATTTTTTTAATAAATAAAATTGCAAAAAAAAAATCAAAAATCTGAAGAGTGTAAATAAATTAAAACTACCCTCATATAACATAATATCTCAATTTCTCTTTTGAAATTTCTCATAAAAATTTTTTTCAATTTATTTATGAATTTTTTTATATTCTATTTTAAAAAGCTTTCCTCTCATACTTTTGTATTCATTTTATTATTTTTTCTTTTGATTTATTTAACTAGCTTATTTGATTTAATTTTTACTATATTTTTCCCACACATAAAAATGTGGTATTTAATAGAAATATACAAGTAATAAAGTTTAAAGTTAAAATCTTTATTAATATAAATACCATTTATGTTAATCAATATTGAGTTGAAAATCAAAAGTTAGCAACATAAGTAAAATTCTATTATAATTTTTTAATGTATTTAATCAACAGGAAATAATTGTGGTATGGTGGTAATTGACTTTCATCTACCATAATAAAATTACTCTGAAAATGATGTTCATTATTGTGTATACCACAGAATGGATTACCTTGATGTAATTGTAATAGCAGTATTGATTATTGTGATGTAGTTAAGTTTATATTGTTTTAGTGATCACAATGTAATTAGATTTCAATAGATTTAATTATCATGATGTAATCAAATTACACAGTACCTCCATTAATGATTACTCTTATAGGTAATGATGATTCTGAGCTTGAGCTGATACACACATAGATATCAAAAATTATAATTAAATATGACTGTTGGCTATAATTTCAGTCAAAATAATAATTGTATATAACTAAGTGAATAATAAGCAATATTTTACACTAATAATATTGCGTATGTATGAATAAAAATCAATATTTATATTATAACGATCGAAATGAAAGTGAAGATCGAATCTAACCGCAAACTACGATATCTGCTCTACAGGGCGCCATCTAGGCATTTAAACCTTGAAAAATTTATAGAGTAGGCAGATACGCGCTGTTAAGATTCCACTTTATTTAAATATTCAGATCGTTAGCCCAAGTCACTAGCTCAGTGGAGACGCAGAGATAAAAATCTATATCTTAATTTATATCTTAAATATAAATAAATAAAAGCCACTGCCAGAAATTAACACATAAAAATATTTATTTACGCACATATAAAATCATTCTAATTTGAGGAATAAGTTTAACATTTTAGATTTTTATATTAACTTTTAATTTTACATTTAACTAAGTTTCAATGAGTTTAATATTTTATTTAGATAGTCGAGTATGAATAGACTATATAGACCTGCATTTGAAAAGAAAATATTCTATCCCTTATTTAACCTTAGGCCAAATAATTTGCAATCAAACCGGCGCCAATCCATCTGATACATTTATGTATTCAATGTAGCATGAAAATACGACAACACAAAATACTATACTGTCAGGAATGTACATCTGATCAGTAAGTAGAATTAGAGAAGATATTGTCTCTCCACCAACAGGAATGTCACATCTGTTGGCGAGTAGAACAATAAACATAAAACTACATAGGAATGGATCGCGGTCCTTTGCCGTCTTACAAACCCATCCATAGGCAAACAGAAGGTGTGTGGCGTATATACACAATCCTGCACGTAGCGGATCTCATACTACATCTACTAATTACATAAATATATCCAATCCATTGAGCCAATTCAACTACGAAACGAATAACCTAAGATTACCCTCCCTTAATATAACTTTACAAAACTATATAGCCATTCACGCCCGACTTAAATTTAACATTTAGATATGTTCACACAGATAAATTTTATAAAATTTGTTTTAAAATGTTGAGTATAGATCGGCTGTACAGATTCCGCGGTCAAAAACATTCAAATTAAACACAACCGATCAAAATACAAAGTCATCGATAATGTCAATTGTTGAGGGAATACAGAAGACCCATTGGTATTCATCATAAGATACCACAGTGACATCGTTGACTTATATATTCTAATCGACTGTGAAAACCACAACATAATCAACCGCTAACGAATCCATGCAACATCTATACCCAACTTAAATGTAATGCATTTAATAATTTCTACAATAAATATTACTACAAATAAAAATAATAAAATGGAAATGATTTTAGCAAAACTTAACTATATAAATTTAAACAATCAATTATTAATCTGAAAATCAAATAAGAGTTCATTTTAAAATTTAAATTAGCTGAATCTTTAAAAAAAACAATGACGAAAGTTCTTAATTACTTTTTTTTTGTTGTTGTTAATTTGTAAAGTTCATAGCTCACGGTAGAAGAGTCCAGGTTTCTGCTTTTAATTCCCGCGACGCCTCCATTGGAAGATAATGTTCTGGAGATGGAAATAGCTGGTTCAAGGTATCACAGTCTTTTCATTTTTTTTTAAATAGAGAGTGTGGTATGTGCGTCCTATCACATCTCTCAAACACAAAAAGCTGGAACTGTCAGAAAAAACTGTATTTCTCTTTTTATATTATCCACACGGATTCAATCAACAAAACGTCACTAATCCATCACTTTCATTAGGGTCCGAGCCAAGGCTTAGTGCTTCCATTGGTCAAGCTAATTTCTCTTTATTTTCTTATCTATCTTTCATCAGATCATTTTAATTATACAAGAACCCAAGGGCCAGTTTGGTTTTCGATAATTCATAAACAATCATTTCCATTTACAGATTACATTAATTAATACCTGTTTTTATTTTTAAATGTTGTACTTTTTTATAAAAAAGTACGTTCAAATACTTATTGTTTTTTTAAAAAAAATATTTTTAAAGTTTGGCCTTTGTGCGAATGTATATACGTTTAACAAACATTTTAATTTTAGCGTTTACTTTTTTACTTTTATTTGCGAACTTTTAAGTTTTTATTTTAAATTAATGTAACGACATATTTATATATCGTTACAATATAGAATGGATTAATAGAATAGTTCAGCGACCACTGTATAAAAATGAAATAGTGCATAATAAATCTATTTTCAGATAACATTCAATGCATAAATTAAACATTTAAAAGATATATTGCCATAGTATCTTTTAAAGCTATTTTTGAATAAATAACAAAGAAAAAAACTAAAGATAGTTTCAGCCTAACATAAAAAATTTTGGAAAAACAAATAAAGTAACACCAATAATATTAGGTTATGAAAGTTTTTTTTAAAAAAAGATGATATACAATTTACCTATAAAATTCATTAAATTGTTTTCTCTGATAACTTTTAAGCTTATACAATTGTGTTTTTACATATAAATATCAACTATTTAATAGTATATAATTTTAGTAAAAGGCAATGAATCTGTACTCATTATGCCTTCTCCCATTAAGATTAAAAAAAAAAACATACATTTTTTTGGATAATTGTTTTAAACTGGATAGATCATTAGGAAGATGTTCAATTTGTATTGTAAGCATATGAACATATATATATCATTAGATAACTGGATAATAATTTTTATTGAATATACAAAGACTCTCCATTCTTATTAAAATAAATAATCAAATGGCTTTATTGCTCAAGTGTCAGAAGTGCTATAATTGGAATAGATCGACGCAGCTTTCATTCCGTAATTGGATATCCTACCACTGTAGTAAGCAATGCAGGGCTTCATTCTTATTCTTTATTATATGATGAAGTTTTAACAATACTATGGTGGTTTTTATTATTTCAACTATTCATCTTGTATAAAAATATCTTTGTTTTCTTACTACATTAATATTTTTAAATTCTTTTCTTCAGTGAATATCAAGATTAAATTTCTTTTGTATCTGATTTGTTGCCCAGGGAATTCTAAATGTCATGTCCAATGCTACTGTTCATCCAAAGGCATTAATCTTTTCTTTTATTTCAACTCTTACACTTGTACAATAATATTGATACATAGAAAATTCAGATTTTTATTTTTACTAAGACCATTCTGTCTTTCAATAATAAATTATCAAGAACAACTCAGCTACTCTACATCTTTGATAAATTTATTTGGAAAAGTTTCAATTCTATCATTCTTGATACTGAAATATAAATACATCTCACAAATACTTGCACATTATTATCATTTATTTAAATTCTTTCATTTTAAGAGCAGATTCCTCTTTATTTTTCAGATAGCCAGAATCAATCTAGCATTTTCACATTTTTGTTTTACCTTTCAGAGTACAATATTTTAAAAAAACTATTTTTTACTACTAATGTAATATCACATACAAGTCTAAAATTGATTTTCCACCTACTGCTCCAACAATCACTTCTATTATTTCCAGTTTGCACATATAAATATATCTAAAGTCAATTTGATTAATTTGAATATAGTATATATTTTCTGGTATTATAAATAATTATCCAATATTTTGAAAAATATAATAAATAAAAATAAGAAGCTTATTACTTATCAAAATTCACAGTCATTATGCATAATGTTCAATTATTATTGCTTAATATGACAAAAATATCCAAAACAAAATAAATACATAATCATTAATTCGAACTTAATAATTTGATTGTATTCAAATAAAAAAAAATTACAGAAGCAAAAATTTAATAAGTAATCATTTAATAAATGTTTTATTAAAAAATTTCAAATAATTATAAGTACATTTGAAATTCAGAAAAATAATATTTAAGATAAATTTATTATTTTGAATGTATTCAATGAATAAAAACAATATTTATTTATGGTTAATATCAGCATATTTCATTTCTACTTCTACCATCTGTTATTATTTTTAGTTATCTACAATTGCTAAAATATAATAAGAGTCATTTTCACAAAATAAATCATAAATTCATGATAATTAACACTGTATATAATTTTTGATACTTGTATAATACTTGCAATAATACCAATCTCTGCCAATCAAAATATAGTTATTAACTGAATTAATTATTTAATGTTGGATAATACTCATAATTATGTCCTATATAATTTAATATAGTAGTAGTATCAGAGCCTGAAGATTCCAGTTATGGCACTTCCACTGCTCGAACTTCTTACAAACTCCACAGCAACTAAGTCATTTAATTATTTTTCTTTCTACTCATAATTAACAGCTATTGGTAAGTCCATAAATATTAAACATATTCATAAATATATTAGAGTTTAGTCATAATTTCCAGTGATTATATAATGTTCAAATTATCAAAATTTCCATAACATTTATATAGTATTGTGTGTGTGTATATTATAAATTTTGATGAAATATTTTTTTTAAATATGATAGTTTAAAAAGAAGATTTATTAGAGAAATTAGAGAATATGCAAAAGATCTGCTTATTTAAATTAAACAAGTGAAATTTTAAAGTTATCTAATACAGCATATTATAACTATGCTATGTTTTATTTTATCATTATAAAATTACTTCCACACCCCTCTTTTGAAATTCAATCACTATTACATTGAAAACAATAACTGATATAGTATAGGCACATCAGTATTTTTATCTATCCTTAGACACATTTGACGACATGTTTAAATATTTAAACATATATACTTTCAATTAATTAACATACATCCTTAGCTCTTTTTTAGAGTCTTGATTTAACAAATATAAAACTGATAATATATATTACAATAACAAATTAAACAATCACTTTTTCTTTAAAATATATATGTTCTCCAATATTATAAATAACTTCACAAACTTCTAACTTTTTTTCAAAAACTTTATTTCCATACATTAATTATATATCATATTTTAACTATATTATATGTGATTTTATATATATGTTCATATAGTTAATATATGGAAATACAGTTTTTGAAAAGAAGTTACAAGAAGTTTGTGAAGCTATTTATAATAAAACTGACAATAAATAGTTTATTTATATGAAAATGTAAGTGACAATCACTAATTTTTTTTATAATTATATTTATAATTCTATTTTTAAGCATATGAAAATGTATTTTTATTTTCATATCTTAATAATGTTAAATTATGCCTTTCCTTAAAATAATTTCAAAAAAAAATAGGTGTGAAAATAAAGTATATAATTAAGAGTTACCAGGAGGACTATGTTCCAATGATGCAATTTCATCATCATCTTCAAGAGTGCTAATATAGCGATGATAAAGATCACTCACTAAAAATGATGGATAATGCTTCTCATCCAAATAATGATAAACTTGATTTTGAGCGTAATAAAAAGCTTCTGGACCCTTAAATAATTTTTAAAAAATAAAATAAATTATTCAAAACAGAAAAAAAAAATTGTGATAATATATATATTACAAATCAATTTACTTAATTCTTTCAATAAACATTTTTAAAGATAAATAGCAAAAAAAAAAAAATATTCATATTTAAAAATTACACAGGTGACATATAATCTCAATATATACATATAATATTCAAATATAAGTATATTGTCTATATTAAACTTAATGCAATTAAAAAGGACTTTAACTCAGACTATGCACTCCATCTTATATAACTGATACACACAACCACATACATATGAAAAAGATAAATGATCTCCAATATACAATATTTTGTGCTGAATCAGTACCATCAATTGGTCCAGATCACTAACTCCCACACATATATACAACCAGTGCTCAGTTTATATTAAGACAGCAAATCTTCAAACTTTAATGGACAAACTTCAAACAATATATTTAAATATTACGTATTCAGCCTGTATTCTGCCCACCCCTCTTAGGTATATTTAAATGGACATATTAAAGGCCTATATGTGAGAGGTCAGAGTGACTTAAAGTCAATATGGTTATAACAATATCACTGGCATCAACAAGGACTTTGAGTGTTTCGTCATCAGATTTTCAATGATATGGATGGCTGAAAAGTTGGTGGAGAAATTTGAAGCTTGTCCATTAAAGTTTGAAAATTTGCTATATTAATATAAACTGAGCACCGATTGTATATATGTGTGGAAGATGGTGATCTGGACCAAATGATGAGTGCTGGTTTAGCATGAAATATGTATATTGGAGATCATTTATCTTTTTCACATGTGGTTGTGTGTATCAGTTGTATAAGATGGGGTGCATAACTGTAGGAAGCATGAAAGTCTGAGTTAAAGTCCCTTCTAAATATATACATATATTGAATTTAATGGCAGTTGAGGCAGGTTTAAGAAATTAATCAAAAAGCTAATTGAAAGACTGTTTATAATAGTTTATTACCGTTAAATTTATTATGTTTACAATTTTGTTTTAATTAACAAACATTTTATTTATATTATATATAAACACACACAAAACAATTTAAATATTTATTATATTGTATATTCTTTTGAATATGGTGGATCTAATTGTTCAGCCACTTGTTACAGTGAGACAAAAACTAATTTATCTGCATACTTACGATAATATAATCATCAATATAAATAATCTAAATGTAATTATCAACATAATTGTATGTGTGTTGTTTTTTTTTGCTACAAAAAAAATCTAGACCTGATTGTTATCCTCAAAGAATTAGATAAACCTAACAGATTGTCAATTTTGATTATATCTTGAACAGAGGTTAAATAATGCACAACTGAGCATGCTCAAGAATTTAGGTCATTAATTAATAATTTTAAATTTCTTGCAAATAACAGCAAAAGCAAACTTAGCATTTAAAATTGTATGTCAGATTTACTTTGACTTGCACATCGATGTACATATACTTTGTAATTCATATATATACACACACACACACACACACACACACACACAAAACATCATCAAATTAAAATGAAATAAATTCACTGATTTAATTAGTTGTTAATTTATATAGAAATATAAAAATAAATTTCACATCAATAGAATTTGAATAGGAAATTTCCAAATGATTAGACATACTTATATTTGAAGTGAAGTTTTGAGTTAGAAAAAAAAAAGATAAGGAATATAATAAAATTATTGTTGAAGATTAAAAAAAAAAAATAGAAAAAAGAAATTAATGGTATTTGTTCATAGATCTTGAAAAAACATTTGATGGAATGATTTGGATTGCTTTTGTGGGATATTTTAAAAAAGGTTTTAATTGGAGAGATGTTTATTTGGATTATATAGTATATAAATCAAATGACATTTATGAATTTTAATAAATTTCTTATAAAAGAAAAAAGATATAGAATGAGGTGTAAGATAGAAGTGTTAAAATTATATTTACATAAGTTAAATAAATATTGTTTTGATAATAAAAAAAAATTAGCATTAGAAGTAAATAGCTTCACTTTATTGGATTTAGTGATACAGTGCAGCAATTGTGAACAAGCGAAAATGAGCTATATATATATATTGAAGTGGTAAATCTGTAGTACATATTTAACTTCACTGTCTGATGACATTACATACCTTTAAAGTAGGGTTTGAACCTGTTCATATGTTTATTTGGTCATCCAGGAATGTTAAGCACACACATATACACATATCACTTCCACCTCGTTTATGTAAAATGGTTATGTATAACCAGTTGAATTATTATTTTAGCTTAAGTGTATTTTATTTCCAAGCTTGTAAATTCCCTTCACTTAGATAATTGTGTATGTGCGTATATGTATTATAGATATAAAAATAAATACAATTAATGTAGAGCTAAAGCAGTATTATTACAATTTTAAAAAATCATTCTCATTTTAAATATGTCAAGTCAAACCAAAAATCATATTTTAAAGTTATTTGCAATTTTAAAAATACGTTTAAATAATGCTTTCTGGAACGTATTGTTTACATCTTCCAATATTGCTAAATTTCAAGTATAGGAGGAGCAGAAGTTCTAGGAATGCACAGAAGGAGTTCAAATCACTCTTCTCTCTGGTATTTGTGTAGAGAGTGGAAACAAAATGGACTGTGAGTAAAAGGAATTTGCCTCCCTGATCTTAAATCGCCTTTGTTCTGCCTCCCTGCTATGCCACCGCTATTTGAGAACTGTTATGTTTAACTGTAAAAGAATATTGGAAGATGCCTACCATTATTTTATTAATATTGTACCTTGCTAAACTTCGTATACGTTATTATAAGTGGCCACCATAACTTCTAAAGGTAATCCGTTTTGCCGAAGAATGAACTCTTAATTCTCCTCACTTCATTTCTTTCCTAAATCTTAATTGTAATCAGAATGTAATCTTTATTTATTTTATAACTGACTATAAACTTAATTATCATTAAATTTGTGATTTTCTCTCTTAAGTTTTAAACTTGTTCTTTGAAATGCTAAGCACACAATTATGTACTTTAAATTTATCATTAGCTTTTAAAGTTTCACACTCTAATTATTTTATTTCATGCGGCAAAACTTATTTTAAATATATATCTTATTAAATTAGTTTTAGTGTGCTAATGTTTTAATCTAGTGAACTTATATTATTTCAATCATCATTCCGATATTTTGGAATATTTAAATAGTTAAACGTAAAATTTCTTACTGAACGCTGTTCGCTCGGTTAAATATTTGAAATATATGCTTAATGGCGGATTGTTTAAAAATTATATTACGGCATAAGATAAACCTTTTGTTGTTGTCATTATCGATATTTAAATGCATTTTATCTTCTTAAAATAAATTTGATTATTGATATATTTTAATAACTATTTATTATTTATACGCCATTAAGAGTTAAATTGCTTATAATATATTGTCGTTTAAAATACTTGGACTTGTTAAATAGGAAATAATATTTTCCCTCTTCTATATTCGACATCCTAAATTTATTAAAGTTATACATACGATGCTGAGTGGGTTATTATTTTATCAAATTATTTCATTAGTCATTTTAAGCCATATTCGCGTTGCTTACTTACGATAGCAATTTTAAAGTACTTATATGTTGCTTTATCATATTTATCATCCGAACTCCGGATTTTTTTCACATAACTCGTCTAAGAATGAGGTTTGGTAGAACCGATCTCAGGATAAACGTTAGAGTATTAAGGCTCTGCATGTGACACGTCGGAGGGCGTACCATGGAATCCTTACCACTCATATTTTCGAATACCGCCTTGTGATAAATACAAGAGGAATCATATATGTGATAAAGTTTTTCAGTCCAAAGACGGACATCTTCTCCATTTTAAATGCTGTCATTATAGTTAGCATTGCGAGTTCTTTTACTGGTAGTTCTCATATTATTTATAAGACGTGGCGCAGTGATGTTTGTAAAACACTCATTTTATAATTAGTCAAATATTTTAGAATTGTCACAGTAACGCTAATTTAGGCTAACCATTCCTCATTTGTACAGGCCCAAATATGCTCATAAACGATAAATTATTAACTATCATATCAAGAGTAAACCTCTCTTTAGAGATGAATTTGTAAACGTCCTTATCATTACTTAAAGTAATGATCACCGCATTGATAACATTAATTTATTATTATACTATAACTCATTAGCATACTAAATCAGTTGCTTATATGCAAAGTAATAACTGCATTAAATCTGTGCTATGTTTTCTAATGTAAATTAAATTGTTTATATTTATAAAATTATTATGTTTTAATAAATTACTCATGCGTTGTGTCTTACTGACTCTTACTCATTGAATTCCATTAAATATTTATAATAGTGTTAGTAATATTTAGAAGTTATAACTGATTACTTCAAATAGATATTTATCTCTGGGTTATTCTGTTCTTGCTCATTCTGGATGGATACTATTTTATAATTCATGTTTCTTCTGCAATGCTAGCTGTGTGCAATTCATTTAAAATTTATAAATTGCCCTTTCACATAAGGTATTGATTGAGCCAAGTTTTAACATTATTTATTTATGCTAATTACTCTGTAGATCTCATGTTTCTCTGCTGTGTCTCTGGGACCAAAATGAATAAAATTTCATCTGTTATCATCAGAAGTGTTGTTTATAATGTTATAGTTTTAGAGAAGAGCAAATAGGGCAGAATTCATGATTGTTCCTGACCTGTGTATCTCGGGCATGATTGGATTTAGGGTACTTTTGCTTAGATTCTAAACCTTGTTAAATGAACATACAATTCTGACCGGTACAGGATTTTTTTTTTCTTTCTTGTGCTTGGCGACCCAATCGTTTGGGGCCTCGATTAATTAAATCTCACACCCTGTAGACTGCTTATCTTGTTGTTGGCTCAATCACTGAGGCTCTATTAATTAAATCTTACACCATGTAAAATGCTTATGTTTTTGGTGACTTATATTTTAATGTCTCCAAGATTATCTAAATGTAGGTTCATTAATTAATTTTGTTGGTTAAATACCATAAGCTATATGAGTAAAACAGTATTGTTAGTCAAAATAATTGTTTAAAAAGTAATAAGACAGTTAATATATATATAAATTAATTATATGTGTATCTTATACTCTCAGTGTATATATATTATACATTTGTTAATACGCATTCGTGACAATAAGGAGAAAGAAATTAAAGTGTTAGAAAGGTAGTAAGAGTAGATTGAAGCAAGGGGTAGAATAGATGAAAGAAATAATTTTTCTTTGTCAAGATTAAGTAGTGTATATCTCAGTTTTGATATTTAGAAGTATCCAATATCGATATTATGTTAAAACTTTTGATTTAAAAGTGTTGCTTGCTAGCAAATATTTAAAGTGTTCATTTCCTATTATTAGTAACCTCGAAGCAGGTGAAGACCTTCAAAATAGAATTGTATGTCAAGCGGTCCGATGTAGTGGACATTACGCTTCAATGACATTGATTCTTAGAGTAGCCTCGAAGTAGGTGAAGACCCTTTATGTAATACCAAGCAGCCAGATGTAGTTGGTAAAATGCTTCAATGGTTTATATATTCTTATGCTAGCAAAGGTGAAAATTGATATCGATAAATACAAATTACTGGAAAGAATATTAATTTTGACATTTTATGATAGCCTCACGCTCCTTGGAAATGATAGACAATTGAGTTAAATTCCTATATTCAAACTTAGGTTAGTCATGCGTTGTTAGTTTGTGGTAAATAATAACTATTCATGAAATAAATTGCTTTATTCTAAATATGTCAATCCATGTTGTATAACTTGCATATTGTCATAATATTTTTTTTAGCTTTATTTTGCTGGATTGCAACATAAGTCAACTTAAACACTATTTTATGTATACATAAAATTCATTTATGTGAAGTAAATTTTATAGCTGTTGCAGATTATTGCAAAGAGATAAGTATAAGGATATATCTTTCTGAGTTCAAAATAGCTTTGAAAATAATATATATATATAGTATAATAATTGTGAATCATTTGATCATTGCAAAGAAAAATTTTGGTATCTATTTCTGTGAGCATGAATAACCTAAATATTATGTAATAAGTTATTAATCTTGCCGTGTTGGCATGACACCTTGTATTTATACAATTATAAATTTTTCCAACCGGTAAGTTCATGTGTTAATATAACTTATATTGAGTAAGATTCAAACGCAAGCAAATATTTAAAAGAGAGAAAATCATACTTTGCTTTGGCTTTCTGTTATACTTTGTATTATCAATTTACTAATAAAGATTTTTAGTCAATTCCAGGTGCAAAGAGAACAGATGGAAAGTGACAAGAGAAGTAAAGGCAGGGTAATTTTTAAATATATTTTGTGTTATAGAATTAATAGTTAATAATTTTATAATATATAGCTTAAATGATATAGGCAGATTCAAGTAGTGAGAAGAGTAGGCATAAATAATAAAGTGGTTGGGCATCATATAAGTTAGGCAGGGCAGGAAGAAAGTAGTAGGTATAGTGGGAAATGGTAGTATGGAGGCAATTGGGGAAAAGGGATAGGCGAATAACCCATAGCAAATAATAAAGTTACAAAATTAGCATTCTCAACAAAATGAACAATAATAATTATCAGTTTTTCATGATGATGAAAGCTTTTTTATTAAAGAAGTATGGAGAAATACAACTGGAGATGATTCAGGAATGCGCTGAATTCCGAAAGGAACAAGCTAAAGAACGAAAGAAAGAAGCTGACAAACGGAAGAAAGAAGATGAAGAATTCTGGAAGTTAGAAGCTGAAGAATGGAAGAAAGAAGATGAAGAATTCTGGAAGTCAGAAGCTGAAGAATGGAAGAAAGACGCTAAAGAACAGAAGAAAGAAGCTGAAGAATTCCGGAAGATGATGCAGGGTCTATTTAAAAAACAAGATGAAAGACATCAGAAGATTGAAGAATGGAGGGAGAAAACTCATGTAAAAGGATCACTTGCTATCAAAGAGATGAAAGTAGAATATCCACAACAGAATGTGATAAAGCATGAGGAACAATTAGGAGATTTTCAAGTAGTCCAGGAAGAAATTAATGATCAACTTCACGAGCCAGATAATGAAGCTAAATATGAGTATGAAATATCTAAAAATGAGGTTAAGGACATGCTTCAAGGAACTCAGATAAAAATACAACTGGATTTTAAAGACTCTGAAAAGAATGATTTAAATATGAAAGGTCTGGATTCTCTTATGACCCAAAAATGTGAAACTGATTTGAACTATCAGGAAAATGTGATTAAAGAAACTGATAGAAATGCTATTAATGTTGAAACATTACCCAGAGATATAACTTTATGCGATGAAAATATTTCTGCTCAGGATTCCTTTTTGTCTGAAGAAAAGCTTGGTTCTAGTTATCTTTTGAAGGCAAAAGAAACAAATAGGATGGAATCATCTAAATTGAATATTTTAACAGAAGTCCAAAGAGATTCTTTATTGGAATATCAGTCTAAAAATGTTGAAAAGTTTATAGATCCACTCTATAATCCAGATAATCAATCAAATTGTGAAACTTTTATTGATACCTCCATCAATAAATCTGTTACAGTTAGTCAGATTTATCAAAAAGAAGAAATTTCATGTGGTTCTAACACAGTACCTGATGAAAACCAAATTCAACCATTTATTTTGAATTCTTTGCAGCAATGAAAAGACAACAAGATGTTTAGATTCTGCAATGGATTTGCATGAAGATTTGTCAATTAATGAAGAGACTGAGCCTGAATCTTGTGTTAAAAGTAGAATTGCTGGAATAATGGATAGTGAAAGAATTATTCTTCATGTTGAAAACAAGTTTGAAGATAGTTTTAATGATATTCCATATTTTAATAATGCTTTTTTAAATGAATTTTGTAAAAATGTGTTGACTGATAAGCAGTTTGATAAAAGTAATTGTAAAGTTCAAGCATTAGATAACAGAAATGAAGAGCTACCTTTTCACAAAAGTGATTCTCTTTTAACAGATAAAATTGAACCGGGTATCTTTTCCTCTGAATGTACTTCAAAATCTTTTGAAAGTTCTATAAATAAAAATATAATGTTTAAAGAAACACATGATTGTTTATCAAAACAAACATTTTCTGAAAGGCAATGTATAAGTTGTGGAAAAAGAAAACTCATGCCAAATGATTATTTTACTTTTACTGCTCAGAATTTTAAGAAAAGAAGGTGTAATAAGTTAAATATCATAACAGATGATATAAAAATGGCAACTTATTTAAACGGTTTTATCAAAGTTGATAAGAACATAAATATTTCAATAACTAATGATATGGAAATGACAACTGGTGTAAATATTATTAAAACTGGCAAGAAATGTCTGCAGAAAACTATCATCACTGATAAAGATAATGATAAGGTTCTTTCAAACACTGTTAACATTCAACCTTGTCAGTTGATATCTGAGAAAACTAGTAAATTTTATAAATTAGATAATCCTTCAGTCAGAAATGATATGGAATTTGCTTCTTGCTTATCTAACAAAATTGGTGATGAAAGGCAAACTAAATTAAATTATATTACTCATAATCATGAAAAGAATTCAGTTGTGAATATGAATAAAATGGATTCTCAGAACAAGATGAATTTTAGTGATTCTTTAAATAAAGGTGATATCGAAATAAATACTTGTTTGCCTAGTGTAGTTGATGCTAATGAAATGCTGATGGATTTGAACTATTTAGTGCATGATAGTGGAAATTCCATTGGATTAGATTCTTCGAGTGAAGTAAATAGAGATAATATAGAAATAAATTCTCATTCTCTTAATTTGGATGATACAGTTGAAAAGCAAATTGAGGTGAATTGTCATACTGGAAAGACTGAGAAAAATTTAGTTTCAAATATTAATGAACTCCCTTCTAAGAATTTAAATTCTAGTTGGAATGTAGTATCTACAATGAAAATAGAAAATTATGATAGTTCATTCTCTTTGGATTCAAAATTGACATTGCTAAGCAGTAAAGAGATAGATGTTATAGTTAATAATAATTCTGAAAAAAAATGAGATAAACATTCTTTGATCAGTAAACAAGAGTTTGATTGTTTTCCCACAGCCCAAGATATTGATGTGAAAATAGCAAAATATATTGAAGATGTTTCTATAGGACAGTGTTTTCAAATAATTATTCATGATGAAGAAAATGTTCAGATTCCTGTTAATAAGGCAATCAAAATTAAGAGTATTCATGATAAAGAAAACTTTCAAATTCCTGTTAATAAATCTATCAAAACTGCTATAAATAAAGAAACTGCTTGTACATTTATTTCTATTGAAAAGTATGAATATGTAAAGATTCATAAAATGAATTTATTTAATGCTGAACATATTGATCCTGCAACTAGTAAAAATATCATCTTTAACAGTAGTAATAATGCTTTTGAGATGGAGATGATTACAAACCCAATATTAGATAAATCTAAAATTTTTAGAAATATTAGTTATAGTGATACAGATATTTGTAAATCCTTACTGGACAAGAGTATTTGTATCCATCAAAGATATAACCAGCAACATGCTCGATTAAAGTTAGCCCACATAGCAAAAATTAGGGTAAGAAAGAGACGCATTCCTCATCATAAATAATGTGTAGATCAGATGTGGCTTATGGTTCCTAAGTATAATAATGTTGCATGCCAATTAAAGTTGTATATACCGCCCGACCCAGGAAAAGAATAGTAAAAAGTGTTTTGAGATTGATAGGATGGCATAATGCACCAGAACAGACCATTGATTTTCAAAAAGACTTAAGAGAATAGGGAGATCCCAATTAGTACATTGTGATTAGAATTTTATGAAGTGAAGCATAAACATAGGAGTAGTGAGGAATAGACAAACTAATTCATTATTATTGGGTTGACCATGTGTTTCTTTGCCATTTGGAATAATAATTTTTAAAGGTATAAGTAAAATCTTTTTTTTTTTAACAAATTTTTTTTTGTTTGTTCCTCTAATTACGGGAATGTGAAGTGGTAAATCTGTAGTACATATTTAACTTCACTGCCTGATGACATTACCCACCTTTAAAGTAGGGTTTGAACCTGTTCATATGTTTATTTGGTCATCCAGGAATGTTAAGCACACACATATACACATATCACTTCCACCTCGTTTATATAAAATGGTTATGTATAACCAGTTGAATTATTATTTTAGCTTAAGTGTATTTTATTTCCAAGCTTGTAAATTCCCTTCACTTAGATAATTGTGTATGTGCGTATATGTATTATAGATATAAAAATAAATACAATTAATGTAGAGCTAAAGCAAATGCCAGAAAATTCTAAAAAGTATTATTACAATTTTAAAAAATCATTCTCATTTTAAATATGTCAAGTCAAACCAAAAATCATATTTTAAAGTTATTTGCAATTTTAAAAATACGTTTAAATAATGCTTTCTGGAACGTATTGTTTACATCTTCCAATATTGCTAAATTTCAAGTATAGGAGGAGCAGAAGTTCTAGGAACGCACAGAAGGAGTTCAAATCACTCTTCTCTCTGGTATTTGTGTAGAGAGTGGAAACAAAATGGACTGTGAGTAAAAGGAATTTGCCTCCCTGATCTTAAATCGCCTTTGTTCTGCCTCCCTGCTATGCCATCGCTACTTGAGAACTGTTATGTTTAACTATAAAAGAATATTGGAAGATGCCTACCATTATTTTATTAATATTGTACCTTGCTAAACTTCGTATACGTTATTATAAGTGGCCACCATAACTTCTAATGGTAATCCGTTTTGCCGAAGAATGAACTCTTAATTCTCCTCACTTCATTTCTTTCCTAAATCTTAATTGTAATCAGAATGTAATCTTTATTTATTTTATAACTGACTATAAACTTAATTATCATTAAATTTGTGATTTTCTCACTTAAGTTTTAAACTTGTTCTTTGAAACGCTAAGCACACAATTATGTACTTTAAATCTATCATTAGCTTTTAAAGTTTCACACTCTAATTATTTTATTTCATGCGGCAAAACTTATTTTAAATATATATCTTATTAAATTAGTTTTAGTGTGCTAATGTTTTAATCTAGCGAACTTATATTATTTCAATCATCATTCCGATATTTTGGAATATTTAAATAGTTAAACGTAAAATTTCTTACTGAACGCTGTTCGCTCGGTTAAATATTTGAAATATATGCTTAATGGCGGATTGTTTAAAAATTATATTATGGCATAAGATAAACCTTTTGTTGTTATCACTATCGATATTTAAATGCATTTTATCTTCTTAAAATAAATTTGATTATTAATATATTTTAATAACTATTTATTATTTATACACCATTAAGAGTTAAATTGCTTATAATATATTGTCGTTTAAAATACTTGGACTTGTTAAATAGGAAATAATATTTTCCCTCTTCTATATTCGACATCCTAAATTTATTAAAGTTATACGTACGAAGCTGAGTGGGTTATTATTTTATCAAATTATTTCATTAGTCATTTAAGACTTAAGCCATATTCGCGTTGCTTACTTACGATAGCATTTTAAAGTACTTATATTTTGCTTTATCATATTTATCATCCGAACTCTGAATTTTTTCACGTAACTCGTCTAGGAATGAGGTTTGGTAGAACCGATCTCAGGATAAACGTTAGAGTATTAAGGCTTTGCATGTGACACGTCGGAGGGCATACCATGGAATCCTTACCACTCATTATTTTTGAATACCGCCTTGTGATAAATACAAGAGGAATCATATATGTGATAAAGTTTTTCAGTCCAAAGACGGACATCTTCTCCATTTTAAACGCTGTCATTATAGTTAGCATTGCAAGTTCTTTTATTGGTAGTTCTCATATTATTTATAAGACGTGGCGCAGTGATGTTTGTAAACCACTCATTTTATAATTAGTCGAATATTTTAGGACTGTCACAGTAAAGCTAATTTAGGCTAACCATTCCTCATTTGTACAGGCCCAAATATGCTCATAAACGATAAATTATTAACTATCATATCAAGAGTAAACCTCTCTTTAGAGATGAATTTGTAAACGTCCTTATCATTACTTAAAGTAATGATCACCGCATTGATAACATTAATTTATTATTATACTATAACTCATTAGCATACTAAATCAGTTGCTTATATGCAAAGTAATAACCGCATTAAATCTGTGCTATGTTTTCTAATGTAAATTAAATTGTTTATATTTATAAAATTATTATGTTTTAATAATTACTCATGTGTTGTGTCTTACTGACTCTCACTCATTGAATTCCATTAAATATTTATAATAGTGTTAGTAATATTTAGAAGTTATAACTGATTACTTCAAATAGATATTTATCTCTGGGTTATTCTGTTCTTGCTCATTCTGGATGGATACTATTTTATAATTCATGTTTCTTCTGCAATGCTAGCTGTGTGCAATTCATTTAAAATTTATAAATTGCCCTTTCACATAAGGTATTGATTGAGCCAAGTTTTAATATTATTTATTTATGCTAATTACCCTATAGATCTCATGTTTCTCTGCTGTGTCTCTGGGACCAGAATGAATAAAATTTCATCTATTATCATCAGAAGTGTTGTTTATAATGTTATAGTTTTAGAGAAGAGCAAATAGGGCAGAATTCATGATTGCTCTTGACATGTGTATCTCGGGCATGAGTGGATTTAGGGTACTTTTGCTTGGATTCTAAACCTTGTTAAATGAACATACAATTCTGACCGGTACAATATATATATATGTGATAAAATTTATAGAAAGTTTAGAATAAAATAATTGAAAATAAAATCAAGCTATGCTAAATACTTTAAATATTTGGGAAGTTAGATAAATAGTGATGTAATAACAATAAAATTAAAGTGAAAATTGTAATATAAACAAGCTTTTAAAGATAGAAAAGTATTTTGTGGTCCATTGAAATAAATTTAAAAATGAGATTTGGCAAATATTTTGAGTTTATCTTTATGGACATTTTAGAAATGTAGATCTAAAAAGAATCAAAGGAATAAGCTGAAGAAGATTGGCAATATAAGTGTTGAAATGAGTAAATATCAAAAAGGTTAATTTTCAATAATAATAATAAATATAGCTTTACTTCTCACTATATGTAAAATATATAATTGTTAATTAGAGAAGATATTAATTAGTATTAAAGTTTATCGGCTTAACGTTTTCGAGGATCCATGCCTCATATTCATAGCCTTCATAAAATGTATAATAAAATATGCAAATACAAATATTCAAATAAGCTAGTATTACGTAGCCCATTTCTTCGAGATCTCGAAACAAGTATCCTTTCTATTAATGGCATGGATGTTTCCATTGATGTAAAATGCCTCCTTTATTTTTCTTTTGTGATCATTTGATTCTGAGCACAATATTATGGGATTGGCGGGTGTGAAGTTGTGCCCAGATTGTTTAGCATGCTCCAAGAATACAGAGGACGTGATGCTGTTTTTCTGAGCTCTGTTAAATGTGTAAATATGTTGACCCAGTCTAGTATTGATTGTAGCTTTCGTTTCACCATAATATATAGCATGGCATCCAGCCTGAGGGCAGGCAATAGAATACACCACGTGTGGGATGAACGATCGATCAATGTGGTCTTTAGAGTTGTTAAGCAATCTATTAGAATTAGGTGGAGTTCTAACTGCTATGTTAAATTTATCGTTTAATGCTTTCATTAGTTTGTTAGATATTTTAGGAATGTAGGGGATTGTTATTCTAGGTAGATTGGTGCGAGGTACATTATTGTTTATTGTATTATTAAATTTTATGATTTTATTTTTAATAGCTTTGAATTTGAACCCTGCTGCTAATAGATCTTTAATATAGTTGTTTATGTTTTCTTTCCTGTCTGCTTCATATTTACATAAATAAAAGTTTCTAAACAAAAATGCATTAAGGCCAACAAATTTATGCGATGCAGGTGAGTTAGAGTTAGGGTGGATACAGCTGCGAATTTCAAATGGTTTAACAATCATTTTGTAATCTATTAAGTGGCGATTTCTCGATAAAGAGAGGTCGAGATATTTAAGTTCTTTATTATTTTCATATGTGATGGTGAATGAAAGTTTGGTTAAGTTTTGTAAATCATGTAGTATATTTAAAGTATTATCTTTAGAGGTTATGATAAAGATATCGTCTACATAACGAATATATGTAAAGTCTTGGTTGATATTGTGATATTTTGGAAGGATCGATAGCTCGTATTTATTTAAGTATATGCTAGATAAAACACCACTGATAGGAAGGCCCATGGGCCATCCATCTTGCATTGTGTACCACTTGTTTTCAAAGAATGTAAATATATGTGAATCAAGCCATGACAGGAAAGCAATAATGAATTTTTCACTAGGGCAATGTGCTCGCAGTAGCTCTTCATGTCCAATTAAGTTAATTATGTCAAGACAAAAAAAATCATATAAGATATTTTGAAGAAAACTATGCAAAGTAAAAAAAAAAAAGATGGGAATAGATAGAAGTTGATTAATAATATTAAAAGGGATATAATTTTGAGCATTATAAAAAGACCAGCAAAAAAATTAAAAGGATTAAAACAATGCAGTCTAATTTAGTGTACAATTAATCTTTTGGAAAATAATTAATAATGATATTTGTGATGGATATGATCTCAGTAAATCATACTGAATATTTTATGAGATGGTTGTCTTAAGTATAAAGTTCATATTATATCATTCACGTGTAATATATATATAATCAATCCTCACTACTTGCTATGATGTTTGTTTAGTTTCTCTTTCATGTAAAATGAAATCTATTCTGTTTATCCATTCGCAGGCATGCATCATTACTGAGAATAAAAAAAAAAGTAAAATTCATGGTTTTAAAATGTTCTCTATTTCTTAATTTTAAGTGCAATCTTTACATGTATATAGTTTTAATGAAAATCACTTTGTAATTTTAAATATCTTGTATAAATACTTTCAATGTTTGTTTTCCAGGGAGTGTGCAATAATGTATGTGTATATTTGAGTGTAAATGAATTATGAATAATTATTAATATGAGTAAATGACTATTGCTACATCAAAAGATTATATATATATATTGTATCATTATAAAGAAAACAATAAATACTTTAATATTATTCTAGCTTTAAATAAACAAAAAGTTGAGTTGCATTACATATAATTAAGTTTGTACAAAGATTTAAAAAAAATAAAATATAAATATTTTTTTAAACTTTCAAAACAATTTTTCAGGAAATTAGAAAGAAAAAAAACTTTATTAAGATTATATACATATTGTGTGTGCATATACATATATATACTAAGGAGAGGACCCTCTATCACCCTCAACACCTAACTTACCTAATATTACTCCACTTTCCCACATCCTTTCAGCAGAACTTACTGAAAAATATTTATTCCTAACACTTCTTTCCGTATATTATATATATATAT